>JAOVVB010000015.1:5128637-5146897 GCA_028570985.1 Heterobranchus longifilis | reverse complement strand
GGTAACTTCATTAACTCCTCTTACGCCAAAAGATTGGGGGTAAAATTTGAGGCATTATCCCAGCCCGTTCAAATTACATCTGTCGATGGTTGGCCCCTATCTACCAGTCCAATCACCACCCAGACTCAGCCCATCACCCTCTTTATCAAGCAACATCAAGAACAGCTCCGTTTTCACGTCACCTCCAAGGGCGTCGGCTGGGACATGCTCTAGGGAGTCCGAGGCCCCCAACGTTGACACCAACGCCATCCCAGAGGCATATCGGGACCTGGCAGAGGTATTCTGCAAGAGACGAGCCACCCACCTGCCTCCTCATCGTCCGTATGACCTCGCCATCGATTTACAACCCGGCGCTGTACCACCCCGCGGCCACCTCTACTCATTGACATCCATGGAGGAGTATGTCACTAACGCCCTCCGACAAGAGGGCCGGCGAACTTCGCCAATGTGTCAACTATCGGGGGCTCAACAATATAACTATTAAAAATAGACACCCATTGCCTCTTCCCAACTCTGCCCTGGACGGCATCTCTGGTGCCACCATCTTTACGAAGTTGGACCTCCGGAGCGCCTACAACTTGTTGCACATCAGAGAGGGTGATGAGTGGAAGACGGCCTTTATCACCCCAACCGGACATTACGAGAGTCTTGTGATCCCTTTTGGACTGTGCAATGCCCCCGCCGCTTTTCAACACCTGATCAACGACGTTCATCGGGACATGCTAGGTCGGTGGGCATTTGCTTTCTTAGATGACATTCTCATTTACTCTCGCACTGCTGACGAACATGTCCAGCACGTCAGGGCGGTCCTAAAGAGATTACTCGCCCATCAACTGTACTGTAAGTTGGAGAAGTGTGTTTTTTACAAGCACTCCACCACGTTCCTGGGTTTTGTCATCTCGCCCCAGGGTGTGGCCATGGACCCGCAGAAGCTAGAGGTTGTGCTTCATTGGCCCCTACCCAAGACCCTTAAGCAACCTCAACAGTTTCTCGGGTTTGCAAACTTCTATCGTCGCTTTATCCGGGACTACAGTACAGTTGCAGCACCTTTAACCGCTCTGACTCGACCATCATCTCATCACTTCGAACTCAATTCTACTGCCATCTCCGCCTTCCACGAACTCTGCCATCGATTCACCACCACCAAAAGAAACTACTCTTGTGTATACACCTGACTAAGACAACTAATTAGTATGGAGAAACAGGCACTTTCAAATAGTACTGCAAAATCAAACAATACTAAAGTCACAGGACTAGCTGGAACAAAGCCAAGTAAATGTTACCTTACCGTGTCATCACAGGAGAAACCTAAGCCAGTCTTTTTCAAAGCATGTATGTAGACTTTTACATCCACTGTATATGCAAAAAACAAATAAGTCATCCTGAGAAAAAAGTTAAGGGTATTTACTTTATACATTATTTTTATATGGCTGATGCTGGCATACATATTCAGAAAAAAAGTTAAAGAATGCAATTTGCAATAGGCTCCAGCCCTGTGCAACTCAAAACAAGATAAGCTGTATAGACAATGGATGGGTGGGTTTAACCATAATTCTGTTGTTTAAAAAAGCATAGCATATTTCTGAGCTTTGCATCTTTTGTAAATCATCTTTATCTTTAGGTTACATGAGTGATATCATTTTAATGTGTGCATCTTTTCTTTGACACATTTCACTACTCATAATAGCGTAACACAACTGTGAAACAATACACTGTGTTATATTCTCTCCTACGCATTCTCACAAGCAAATACCAAAAAAAATATGCCTTATTAAATTATATCTTACAAATTGTCTTTTTCACATAATGATTTCTGAACATGTAATAAAAAATAACATAAAAAATTCTTAGTTCACATTTTCTTCTTTTTTTTGAGAATTTAGATTTTTTTTTTCTTTTTTTGATAGAATTTTTTTTTTGAGTTTTGCAACATACTAGAGTATGCACCTAAAGGAGTGACAGTCGCATGTATACAAGGGTGCTATGTTACAGTATTGTCACTTCCTCCTAATTAAATTCTTCAGCTACTTATAAAAATGTTGGATAAAAGTAATTTGGATAAAAGTTCAAACACTTATTACCCTGTACTTCTTTTCTATGACTCTTTTACTCCGCCCATCACCATTACTAACACCCCACACCCTACAGTTTCATGATCACTGCCTTTTTTCTTTTAATTTTTTACCAGCAATTCTTTGACATTCTGGCACTTGTCATTCTTTTTCATTATCTACTCCTTTACAAATAATCGATTGAAAGGAAACCTAGGAAATACAAATTGAAACAAATTCCAAGCAAGTTCACAGAGCTTTATTAAGAAGAATAATAGATGTAAGTACTGAAAAATATCTGAAAAGTAACTTGATTTACTGTGTACCATACTTCTCTTAATGCATTTTTTTTGAAGTGATAAAATTGTATCAGTGCATTTGGTTCTTTTGAAATCTAATATTTATTAGATAAAATAATCTGGATGGTCTTTATCTATTTAAATCAAAATCACAAAGTATCATAAGGTGACTACAACAACTCACCATTTAATTAGTTTGCATTTAATTAGTTTGTTTCCAAAACATGAAACACTAAATTTCTGAATATCTTGGCAATGAACCTGAAGTCTTATGGGTCACTGATGATTCATGGTGAAATGATTACTCTACCTTTTTTTGAAATAGTTATAATAGTGCTGAACAGAGATCAACAATATAATATAATAGATCAACATTCAAATGTATGTACAGACTGCAGCAATGATAAGCTCCAGCTGGAACATTAAAATAGTGAGTGAGAGTAGTGTCATTTGGGAAAACTTTTCTGAAAGACATTTCTAAATTGTCTGTTTCTTCTAAAACAATTAACATTGCCTACCCATTTTATAATTTAAATAATATGCTATGATTACCCTGCATCTTTTTGTCTACTGATATTTCCTAGCATCAAAATGGTCCCTCGCAAAAATAACACCAGGGACCCATTGTGCTCTACTTTGAATGTAAGTTTGTGTATGTAATCTACTAGTCAAAAGTTTGCACACATCTTCTAATGCCATTCTCACTCCTAATTTTTCTTTCTTTCTACATTGTAAAATAATGCTAAAGGCATGCAAAATATGCAATAATCCTTTGAGCAGTTGATGTTGAGATGTGCCTGCTTGTTATACTCTGTAAAGCCTTCATAACAGCTCTAATCTAAGATGCTGTTAATTGGTGATTTTTTTTTTAGGTGATTTAATTGACTGTTGATTTTGTTGTTACGGTACATAATTACATAATTCTGTATGTCATTTCATAGTTTTGAAATCTCCAGTATTGTTCTAGAATGTAAAAAATAAACTAAAACATTGAATTAGTAGGTGTGTCCTTTGACAAACCTTTGA
Source organism: Heterobranchus longifilis (assembly GCA_028570985.1). NCBI lineage: Eukaryota > Metazoa > Chordata > Actinopteri > Siluriformes > Clariidae > Heterobranchus > Heterobranchus longifilis. The sequence goes on along the minus strand of JAOVVB010000015.1, from coordinate 5,143,521 downwards.
CTGGTATTGTATGTTGTCTTATCTTAGTCTATGTACATAACCATTATGTAATATTTTAAACAAATCACAATGCAAATAACTTACCTAAAGACATTAACAGGTAGCTAATGATACAGTGATTCACTCTCCTGCAGATGTTTATTTTGTCCCTGGCTTTTTCGTATTTCACCAAGACTTTGTCTGGCACTGGCATGAAGAGTGCCATTACCCAGATAGAAAGGAGGTTCAACCTGTCAAGCACTCTCTCTGGCCTCATTGATGCCAGTTTTGAGATAGGTACAAATATACTGTGGCATCTTTGTGTGTGTGCATGCATGTGCGGTCATGTGAGTGTACACAGTAAATTCAATTACAACAAGAGAGGGGGTTTCTTTACATTTGAACTGGAAATCACTTGGTTGAGATCTAAAGGACTATAGTCTGTTATATAGTGTATATTAATAAGTGTTATGTATGTTATGTGTTATGTAATTCTAGTTGAAAAATTTTTCAAGCTTACATACTGTAACTGTTTGTGACCTAAAGAAAATAAGAGAGGCAAAATGTCAGTAGAAAAGTAAAATTTACAATATATACTAATTTGTTACAATAAAATAAAATAAACTTAAACATATGAAAAGTAAACTTAAGAAAAAGTTTTTTTCAGAAAAACTATTTTTTGCAAGTATATTGTACTTTATGTATTGTAGTAAGTAAACTAATGTTGATGGACTTACTGTATACTACATCTGCAAGTGTAATACTTCAGTACTTTTTTGACCTACTGTAAACTGGCACAATTTTTAGTTTATAAAATTATACTTTGGTGTAAGTGTATAAACTTTGCGTACACAACTAGTGCACATTTAAGTTTTATTTTGTACTGCAAGTATTCTGTAAAGTATACTATAAGTAAAATACAAGTTATGTACAGTACTTATAGCCCACTTTTTAGTTTAGTTTTACTTTTGACTTTTTAGCTGCCTACAAACAAGTTCTACTTCTGTACAATTTTTACCTTTGCAAAACGTCATCCAGACACAGAGGAACTACAAATCCCATCAAGAAACATTTTTCTTTGCAGTTGCTTACCTGGCAAGTCAGAAGTCTAGTGTTGTAGCTAATGATTAATGTATTACTTCCTATCACTACCTAACTTTGCAAAGGAATGCCGAATGCTGATGTATCTGAATGTACCAATCCTTTGTTGGTTGCTACTCTGTTTTTTGACTCCTGTTTTTTTTTTTCTCTCAGTTCTTGATTTTTGCTTTGCCTTCTGAATGTCATATGGCAATCACCTGACCCTTTTCAGTTATTGAATATTTGCTCTTTGGATTTTGATTTGGACTTTGTAATTGCTCTTGCCTATAATTTCAATTAAAACCCTGAATATCTGCATCTGCATCAAGTTTAGGTCGGCTAATGATGACACCTGGCATTATCCAACAAATCCCACTGTCATGAAAATAGATCTAGCCTTTTAGTATTTGGATGCAGGCTACCTAATGGTCAAAGAAATACGTCTCACGGGAATGGAAACCCCAAGCGTTTCTGTTTGTCTAATTTTCTGTGTGAGAGTTATTGTCTGCTAGTTATCTAACTTTTCTTTTCAGGTAATCTGCTGTTTTTACCTCTTATAAGCCATTTTGGGTCAAAATTGCACAGACCTAGGCTAATGGGATGTGGTTGTTTTCTGATGAGTTTTGGTTCTGCTGTCACTGGGCTGCCTCATTTCTTTATGGGACAGTAAGTTTCAGTTCAGTGATTTGCAGACTTCTCTGTATCTCTGTGGTACGCAGTTTGATAATCTCTCTTTAATTCCTGCAGGTACAAGTATGACACAATAATACCAATGAATCAAACTGTCAACATTGTTGCATGCCAAGATCTCACAATGCAAATCAATTACATGGATGTTCACCTAGAGCATTCACAAGGTTTTGAAGCAGGTAACATTATTTTACTGTAATTCAAATATTTAATTGTACTGAAGCATTGATCTTTTAGACCCCAACCGCTTGCTGTATGATGTGGACACATTATTTACTCTTGTCAGTACATATCTCTTTATTTTCTCTTAGTTTCCAGGTATGGTAGTTACTTAATAATTTGATAATGTAAATATTATGTTTTGATGTAAATAAATATAAAATAAACAGAGACTCTGGTTCATTAGCATTAAATACAAAATGTGAAATTTAAATGTAATAGATGTATGATGTTGTAATTGTAGACCCAGGCTGTCTGAAAGAACCTGGATCAAACCTGTGGGTTTATGTAATGCTGGGAAACGCTCTCCGTGGAATAGGAGAAACACCACTCATGCCCCTGGGGATCTCATACATTGATGACTTTGCAAAAGCAGAGAACTCTGCAATTTACATAGGCAAATCATATTTAAAAATGTTTTTTTTTTGCAATCAACTTATACAAATGCTTAATTTTTGTAAAAAAGAAAGAATGAGTGAGAGAGAGAGAGAGGGAGAGAGAGAGAGAGAGGGAGAGAGAGAGAGAATACAGTTTAATTAAACAGAACAAAACAGAGGTATAATAAATTTGTAAAGATTTGCAGTTACTGTATATTCAAAACATGTATAACAATATTTTTAAAGTAAAATTGTTTAAAAAGCAAAAGAAAACATACACATACAGTAACTGTTGTATCCATTTTAGTATTATGAATGGTTGTTACTTGTGTTTTTGAAAACTGATCACTGTGTCTCTGTCGACAGCATGCCTCCAGGCAGTAGCACTCGTGGGTCCCATTTTTGGCTACGTTTTGGGCTCCTTGTTTGCCAAACTGTATGTTGATTTTGGATTTGTCAACACTGGTAATCACAGCACAGTTCTTTGTTTGTGCTATTGCTTTGGTTTTGCTTTATTGTTTCTAGTTCTGATTTTCTTTTCATTTTGTTTTGTTTACTTTATATGGAAGTGATTATTGCTGTATTATTTCTTGGCTGCATGCTTGATGTGATTTTTATTTTCTTATAGAGACACTGACCATCACTCCAAATGACATTCGGTGGGTGGGTGCCTGGTGGCTGGGTTTCTTTGTGTCATCTGCCCTCTTGCTCTTGTCTGGCATCCCTTTCTGGTTTTTCCCTCGTTCTTTACTCAAACAGGAAGAGGAACACGTGGACAATCAAAGTTCTGATCATGGCAACCAGGACCATACTGCACATTCCTCAGTGTTATATTTGAAATTGTCAGATGCTGCAAAAGGCAACTGGCTTCTTTTTTCCAAGTTAATTTATGTGGTTCAATAAAATGAATACATTTATAAACATAAATGACATAAGTCAGTATAAACATTTTATTGTTTAGTTGTATTAACTTGCTTAATGTATTTTAAGCATTTGCTTTTTGTACAGTATTATGTTAGGTTAAATAATTGTAAAAATTACAACGCAGTTATCTCTTTTTATATGTTCAGGTTTCTTGTTCTCATTTAAGAAGCTCTTGGGCAGCCCTATCTACACCCTTATACTCTTCGAACAAGTCTTGATTTTCAGTTCTTTAATAGGCTTCTTTACCTTCTTGCCCAAATACATGGAGCAACATTTTGGCCTGTCTTCCCACAGAGCAAATTTCCTCATTGGTGAGTAACTCTGGTTAGAAGCAGATACAAAGCTTAAGGACACATATTTTATGACCAGAGGTTTGTGGACACCTGATCATTACACCCATATGTGCTTTTACAACATCCCATTCCAGATTAAGTCCCCCTTAACCTTCACTCTGCTGGAGAGGCATTCCTGTAGATTTGAGATGGATGGGATTCATTGATTAGTGAGCATTAGTGCATTTCGGCATTGATGTTGGGTGATAAGGCCTGGCACACAGTTAGAATTCTGGTTCATCCCAAAGGTGTTCAGTGGATTTGAGGTCAGGGTTCTGAGCAGGCAAATTCAACCTCTGCAAATCTTATGGAGTTTAATTTGTATACAGGAGCATTATGCTGAAAAAGGGGCCTTTTGGATCCAGTCAAAAAATGCTATAGCCAGGGCTCAATGTGAGGAGGAATGTGGGAGTGGCATCCCTCCCTTGAAAAAAATTACAAATCCCCTCTGTAAAACCTCCACCCCCTTGCCATCCCCTTCAACTTAATAATGCTGTATATTATGTAATATTTGGCATGAAAATTAAATATTAAAACTCTTGATGTATGATCATTTTTAAACTAATAATAGTGATTAGCCAATCAGAATTTAATATTGTAATGCGCTGCTTACAAGCTCACTCAAGTTTGCATAATTTTTTGTGCTGTTCGCATTTTTGTAATAGCCAAGAGAACAGTTCAAGCACAGCTGTTGACATATTTTAAAAAGAAGAGAATTAAAGGTATGATATATATGTACAAATCCTCTCAGCGGAGACATGATAAAAATGAAGGATTCAGTTTAATGCGGAAGTTTTCTAAAATGACAGCTTTAAAGATTATAAAAGATGCGTTCTTTATACCCAATTTGTGTCATTTCATTCTCAATTTAAAGAAGAAATTTTGTTTTTTCATTAGCCTTTTCGGCTTTACCTACATGCTTAGTTGCAAAAAGATTTAAAAAAATATTTTTATATGCCATAATAGTAATTTGATGTTTGATTTTGGCTCCAAGTTGATTTAAGCTTATATATATTTTGTTAATAAAACTGTTCTAAAAAAAATTGACATATTTCGCAATCATTTTATATGGTTAGTAATTTATTACAATTTGACCGCTGGCTATAACATACAAAGAAATTTTTCACAGTTTTGCCTCAAAAAAATAGTTTGAGGTGATTAAATAAAATAAATCTCAGCTGCCTAGTGATACAGTGGGTAACATTGCCGTCTCACAGCTCAGGGATCCAACTATTGTGTAGAGTTTCTGTGTTAGTTTTCTCCAGCCTGTTTATTAAGATGTCCAGAGCTAAAGATCTGGCACTCTGTCTTTGTTCTAGGTTTGACAAACCTGCCTGTATCAGCTTTGGGGATGTTTCTGGGTGGCTTGCTGATGAAGAGGTACAAACTGAGTTTGTTATCAGCAACCAAGTTTTCATTTCTTACCTCTCTTATAGCCATGATCCTGCTGTTCCTGCAGTTCATGAATAAGTGTGACAACATACGCCTAGCTGGCCTTACTGTCTCTTATAACAGGTATGGTAACTTACTCATATCAGATCAGTTTCCAGTGAAAAATTGTTAGAAAAATAAGTATTTGTATATTTGTTGTAAACTGCATAAAATTAAGTTGTACTGTAACTTTGCTAAATTTTATAAATGAATATACATTTTAACTCCCCAACCAGCACACCTCACATTTCATATGATGAACAAATGCTGTTCTCAGAGTGTAACCAGAACTGTTCATGTTCTACAACAAAGTGGGATCCAGTGTGTTATGACGGCATTACATACATGTCTCCATGCCTGGCAGGATGTACAAGCTCGACCGGGCATGGCAAAAATACGGTAATAATTTCACAGTGGAATCGAGGAGCAAGACACTACAAATAAAGAGAGTGTTAAACACACACACACACACACACACACACACACACTTAATCTTGTCATTCGGTTGCTGTTATTCTTGCAAACATTTTCTTAAACATTTTACATTTAAAACGAGGCTTCATCTACTTAAACATAATTATCAATATTTACATATAGTTCTTTAGAAAAACTGAAACATTTGGATTATATTAGAAACAAATATATTTATTTATATTTATGTGAAGTAAAAGACACTCCTCTGAGCAAGACATTTACAAGACAAGTTAGTTGGAATCTATTTATTGTTTAAGCAATAAAATTCCATGCCCTGCTATAAATATAAAAAGAAATATGTCAATTACAGCATTAAATTCATCATAACTCAAGGACCTTGAGCAAGTTCTCTCTACTTTTTTTTTTTTGGTAATCTTTACTTTTTTGGTAATAGGTTTCTAATTTCTTTCTAATAAAGTAACTAGTACTTTATGGTTTGGTAAAAAAGAAATAAATATTTTATAGAGAATAATAAAAAAATAATGCCATCTCTCATTTCTTCATATTTGGCCTCCATAGAGTTAGACATTCTGTATCTCCTGTAGACTGTTTTTGTAGCTGAGTTCCTCCATTCTTTCAATTCTGTCAGTACAGTCTGTCCATGCTGCTAAAAAACAAACCTTAGCATGATGCCTCACTGCCATGCATCACCATAAAGATGTTTTTTGCAGTACATGATTTTTTGTAGCATTTTTAGTATAGCACAAATGTGCTTTTTTTTCTTTGTGCTCCTAGTTCATGTTTGCTATTGTTAGACTAGTCCTAAATGTGCCCTAGTTTAAATAATTTATGCAAAAAAAATATTATGTTAAAAAAATTATATGCAATGGAAGTGTAAAAATTATATATACTGTATATATATTTTTACAGATTTTCCACAACTGCAGTTGTGTGTTGTACCTGTCACCACAAGAGGGCAGCACCTCTGTGTCTCTTGGACAGTGTCCTCACGCACCAGAATGCAGTCGCAGTTTTACCTCATTTATGATAATGTTTGGATTTGCTACTTTCACTAAATCTCTAGGAATGACACCTATGTTTATGGTCATGATACGGTTAGTGAAAAATAAAACCATAAAAATTATAGTATTATTAATTATAGTATGCTAATATGGAAGTATAATAGTGCCAAAATACCCCAAAGCAAAATAGCATGTTACATGAACTGAAAAAAATAACTTTTTTCAAAATTTTGATTTTTTTCTGCATTGCAATTTATTCTCAATTGAAAAAATCATTATAGCATTTACAATGCTTGAAATTTTTGGCACTGCAATTTATTGTGATTGGATGTTTCAAATGAAAATGTAAATCAAGCATTTAGAATTCAGTGCAAAAATATTCAAGTTACTAAATTGCTATTCAAAAATATTCTTTTATTATTAAAAATACAATCTTGATTTTTTTTTTTCAACCTTACAAATTCAGGTGATAAAATTCAGGTAGAAAAATATTCGTGTCTTCTCACCTGGGATATCGCAGGAAGACCAATGGATTGCCGATTGCAGTAGTCCTTGCCGCAGTCACATTTAGTAACAAGATAGGATTAATTTTCTCAACAGCAGCAACAACGAACATGCTGTTTACACTTTGTTAAATTTATATTGCTTATACTGTAAATAAAAGTAACAGTAAAAACTTTGTATTTAAGAAACATGTAAAGTGCGTATAGTACAATGTTTTAATATCAGTCTGATTAAAAGAACAATTAAATATTTTTATGTCAAACAATTTGTTATTTTACATTATTTTAGTTTCAGTTTAATATTTAGTATATAGTCATTTTATTTATTAATTTGAATCCATGCTGTTTGACTGCTTCTTTAATTTGTTCCTTCTTGCTTCATGTACAGAAATTTGCCACAGAAGTTTTGCTTCGAATAAAGCGATTACGGTGGAGGGGGGATTTTAGCGCCTAACACTGTTTATTGTGCAACTGGTTTAAAAAAGTACTGCATTCCGTACAAGTAGTTCCTGAGAAATGGACTGCACATGGAGCAGGAAGGGCACACTTTAAAGTACACTGCGGTACAGACCGCAGCAATCGGTAATCCATTGGTCTTGTAAAGATGTATTCATGTAAAGAACTGAATTTTTTCGACCTGAATTTTATTACCTGAATTTTTGTTATTCTGAATTTGTGATATTGAAATATAAGGAAGATGGTATTTTTAACACTTGAAAATATTTTTTAACTGCTATTTAGTAACTTTTTTTGTATGAATTTTAAATGCTTGAATAACATTTTCCTTTGAAATATCCAACCACAATAAATTGTATTTTAAAAATTTCAACCATTGTAAATGCTGTAAGGATTTTTTCAATTCGGATCAAATTGCAATGCAGAAAAATGTAAACATTTTTACTGCAACAATTTTTTTTTTTTTCAGTTCATGAAACATGCTATTTTACTTTTGGCACTATTATACTTATACCACATCCTACAGCATCAATGTGTATTAATTGCATTTATTACAGGTGTGTTGTTCCTGAGCTGAAGTCACTGGCTATTGGTATTCAAACTCTAGCAATTAGAACTCTAGGTGAGGTTTATAAAATACAGTATATGTATTGCATGCATGAAGTATGTATGCACTCGGGCTAATGTGGATTTCAGAAATACTGCATTTTTATAAAACCTGATGATTTATTTAAGATCAAGCCATGAAGGTGTTGTCTCAATATATGCTTCAGGCTTTAGTATGTCTGTAAAGATTCTCAGTAATCCTGGTGAAGTTATCTGGAATCTTTCATGTCAACTAGACTTCTTTCTTGTTAGGGCAAATCATTTTATTAATCATCCATGTTGCTTCCTCAGTTTGAAACATTTCGACCTAACAAGAAAGAAGTCCAGATGACATGATTCAACTTCCAGACGTGCTTCAGTAAAATAGATCAGTCACAGGTTATATCTGATCAGTTACAATTATTTATATAAATTACAATTGAGACACCTCGAGCCTTTGTTTACTTTAAGAAGATTTATTCCCTCATATCTTTACTGACACCGGGTGCTCCGGTTTCCTCCCACAGAGCTAAGCTAGATAGCTTTTCTGTATTTTTTTCATGAAATGCTTGTTTGGGAGATGCTTTATACCTTCTGAATATTTCTGCTCTGTAGCTGGTATTCTATCTCCAGTGTATTTTGGATCGGTGATTGACTCCAGTTGTTTGAAATGGAGCATGAGGAAATGCAGGAGCCAAGGGTCCTGCCGCATGTATGACATGAACATGTACAGGTCTGTATGTGAATTGGGAAGTAGCTGAGTAGCATGAAATAAAGCTATTAATATAGAAATATTTACAGGAAATTGAAGCATGTTTTTCATTTTTCATATATGTTTTTTTGACTTATTTACTATATCATTTTATATATACGGTACACACACGCACACACGCACACACACTGGATCTCTACACCACATTACTTGTTTCTAGCCTTTAATAAATAAATAACCACAATTATTAACATAACACAACCGGTATGGCAAACCAGCCTATAGTGTTGCCACATCATACCTCCAGCGTCCCCTGTTTGATAGTTTGTGTAGGTTTTCACATACAGTACTATCTTTGTCGACATGGCTTTCCTCTGGGTTGTCCTGTTTGCCAATATGTGCATTGATGATTGTGAATGTGTGAGCTTGGTGCCAGGTATATTGCCACATTATTATTGTCACATTACTAGTGTTTGTGGTATACACTCAGCTTCCACCACAATACTGACCAGCTGAAGATGAATAATGATAAAAAATATTTTACTTTTTATTTTTTTAATTATCCACACTGATTATTTTTTTCCTTGTGTATATAGAATTGTCTACCTGAGCTTGATGACAAGTCTGTTTGGCTCCTCTCTGTTTTTTGGCTTTGCTGTTGTTGTACTATTGAGAAATCAGTTCCGTATGGAAGAACCACGGGCCCTGAAGCAGACCTACCAGGATGAGATTGAACTGCAAGGCCCAAATCAACAATGTTATGATGGAAACCAGTCAGAATCAACCAGCCTCAACAGAAACACCATAGAAATTTAAGGGTGATACTAATAGATAAAATAATGTACTAATCTGAGTTTCTTTAGCCCCATGAAGAGAAACATGACTCAGAATGCAGAAGATAATTGAGCATGGGCGTAAATGTACTTAGTCTTAGTATTCAGTCACTTTGCCACTATTCAGTATTCAATGTTATTCAGAAACACATTGTAGTATATTACATTCAAATGTTAAAATTCTAGACAATTTCCCTGAACTAAGAAATAACATTTATTAATTCACAACAGTTCTACTGTCTTTTTTTTTTTTTTATCTCGTCATCACACTGAAGCACACTTCAGCTGCAGCTCAATTATATTCCAGCATCTCTTCTGTTGCCCTTAAGTTAAATTACTTTCCTAATTTAATAAAATGGTCTGGTGTCAATGGCTGCTTGTGATATGAGCAATTCAATGTGTGGGTGCTTGAGCTGTATAAGCCATGATTATTTATGTATTTATTTAGTTAGTTATTGGTGTGTGTGTGTGTGTGTGTGTGTGTGTGTGGTTTGTGTGTGTGTGTGTGTGTGTGTGTTTTGTGTGTTTACTTAAGTAAGAAACAATGAAACAAATTAACTTGTTTTGAATATTAGCTGGAGTATTGAAGAGTATGGATTCACTGTAACATAATGGAAATACCCCTCTCATTATCAAACCCACATATCTGTGTATGTAGACTTCCTCCACTCCTTTGACTGGATGCAAAGTGATGTTGCATTTATAATTTCATGCCTGTAATCCTAGGGGCTGAGGCCAAGAGTTTCCCAACCTCACCGCCTTCATACTGTCATATGTACTTATTAGGGATGTAATGGAAAACACTATTTGTATTGTACAGCTAAAGACCTAAATACAGTACAGATATGAATAGCAGTTAAGCATTTTAAACACCCCATTTACTCCTTCAGTCAAATCATATAGCCTACGTACTGTAGATCTGTAAAGCAGATCTGATAAAAAACACTACCACTAACACTACACTAACACCACTGCCAGATGAACTGAATATATGTTATATGTTAATATATATACACACACACACACACACACACACACTATTGCCAAAAGTACTGTATTTGCTCGCCTGCCTTCACATGCATATGAACTTGAGTAACCTCCAATTATTAATCCATAGGGTCGGCCTTGCCCAGCCCACAATTCCACAGAAAATTCCACAGTCTTGTCCAATTCCACAGAAAAGCCAATGTAGCACAACCTGCTGAAAAAGAGTCAATTCTGGCTACAAGAGAAAGTTATCAGAACATCACATACACACTGGGAAAGGTTTTTCATGATGTTGTTCTTTAGTGTTTTCTTTTCTAGTTGCAATCATCATCACTATTGACTTGTACATTAGGAATCTGAATCTGCATCTATGTTTATATAAAGCTGTTTTGTGACATTTATGTCTTATATCACCAAATTTCCTTCATTGTTATGGTTATTATCATTAATATAAGAATATTTGGATGATGGTGTATATAAGGATTTTCTTAGAACTTTTTTTTTTTATTAACAGGTCAATCTGACCTGTTAACAAATAAATTGTATATATCATATCAGTAAAGAATACTGTATATATAATATATCCATGAATAATTTGCATATTAGACATTTGATTTTATTTATACATGCCACAACTTTTCTCTTAAGCGACAGGAAGAGAAAGAGGGCATTAATACTCCTGTTTGCTATTTAGAAATGGATGTGTTTCAGTTCCCTTTGGTTTATAGAATAAATCCTTAAATATAAACGTCAATGTTATAGAACATGTGCACGTTTTATTATTATTATTTTATATTTCTGCACACGGGTGGTTTGTTGTCCTCCTGTAACACTGACTTCAAGCCAGTGGGACCCTGCATGTGGTTAAAATGGAGTGGCATACATTTCAGATTGCTACGCTGCATGCATGGCTTCTGGAGGAACATGGTGAGCCAGTCTGCTCCATTTTAATATATTACTTTATTAAAAAAGCAGTACACTGGGTTCAAGATTAATTAAATGCACACAAATAAACTTCAATTGTACACTGTGGACCAACCTGTCACATGTCAAGGAACTTTTAGACCTTTTTCCTCCCTATTCTAATACAGAGACATTCCACGATTGGGTACTGAGTGAGGAAAACCCGTTAGCTACGCTGGGCCAGTTTCTCTTGGACAGAAACTGTTCTATTATGTTTGGTAACAGAATTGCTTTGAGTAGACCTACTCTGTAGAATGGTTCTTTAACTCCAGTCCTGAAGGTCTAGGACATACATACTGTAGATTGTAATTTCTCAATAGCTGAACACACCCACAGAACCTGGTAAGTAATAGCTGTTGATTGAGTAGAAGAATCACTAAACTGTGTTGGACACTGGCAGTCTAGGACTGGAGTAAATTAAATATTTGGATTGAGCAATGCGCCTAGCATCAAATAGTCAATTTGGTGACATACTAAGAATAATGGAAAAAAATTGGCATGTTCTAAATGATATAACGCAAATTGTAATAACGTGTTTCCACAGAATATTAACCATTGTATTTATAAAAGCTGTTTTTAAAATGCACTAAAAAACAAACACTTAATATGTGGTTTTGCAGTTAGACAGGAGACACAAGTGATAGTCTGTATAAATCTGTAGTCTGGGTTATCAAAGTTTTTTGAAGTTATCCCTACTAATCCATGTATGCCAGCTGGCCAAAGTTACAGTAAGCTGGGAATGTGGTACACTTACTGTAGCCTGGTGTATAATTAATCAATAGTACACTATAGGTGGTGCTGTTGTGCTGAATGTGTGATATTGCATTTATACAAGAGTTCCACAAACACAATTTCTTATCAATTTATTATTTTACTTCACCAATATATACCCTTCCACGACTGGCAGAAATAACAAACTGTGACTGGTGGAGCTGGCAACTAACAGTTAGTGTAATCACCAGGGATGAAAGTAGTTTTAAATTCATACCATACTTTGTAGCGAAAAGTTGAGGAGAATAAACCATAGAGGTTGTGGTCAGTCCTGTAAATTTAATTCAAGTTTCTCTTTATTTTTCCAATAATGTTGCTTTAGAATATCGGCTACATTAACTTCCAGGTTCTGGGGTTAAATCCCAAATAGAGATAATAAAAAGCTAGTGCCCCAGGTTGTAAATGCCTTGTTCAACACACCAAGTACAGTAGTGCCAGGAATTAGAGAGGCATTTCGGATTCAGCTCTGTGTTAAAAGCTAGTTAGTTTAGGCATGAATAAATAACAAATATGGCTCAGAGACAATTAGGAACAACTTAGTAACAATTTTTAACTAGACAAAGTGTTGTTTGAGTTGACATTACATTATCTTATGTGTTTTCTTGCTCAAAGAGGGACTGTGACTGCCAAAACCCACATTCAAAAGTCAACTGCTCTCCCCTCAGTACTGCGGACCATACTGAGCTACACTCACCCCTGCTACAACCAGTTAGTGTAATTAATCACTATTTCTCACATATTCTATTATGTGGAATTCCTTTTGTACAATCAGATTACTCAGTCAGAACTAACTGCTGTATAAGTGCTGATATACCATTTGGTGTCACCTAGAGCATTCAGCTTGCCCCTCTGAGGTATGAATTGTTCTTGAATTTTATGATCATTTCTGCTGTTAAAGTGCTATATAAATAAAGCATCTGTCTGCCTCTGCCTTTCACTCTGCATACTTCATCTATGATTCAATACCTCTTTTATTGGCCAACAAATTAAACTTGAGTGGAACATCTTGTCCCAGGTAGAAGTGAAAGTGACTGTCAAGTGTCAGGTTGTGGTCTCTGCTATAAAATTGGAGCTGCAGTTCTAGACCCCAATTAAACTAAAATGGGTGACATTGCCATGGGTATTCTCCTGTATATAACTTTATAATAGTTATGTATATAACTATATAATATTTCCCCCTATAAGCTCTGACCTCATCAGATTCGTACAATTGAGAAGTTTGGGGCTGTCAGGCTCATGCTGGAACCAATATTACTCTTTTCAAGTTCTCATTTTTCATTATATGTATTTCATTCATCATTGCTAAATTATTATAATAATGAAATAATAATGAAAAAAAAAAAAAAAGATCTGCACAAAGCAAACAAAAAAGAATGTGGCTATGCTTAAATCACCAGGAGTATATATGCTGGGAAAGCTTTGAGTTCCTGAATCATATTTCCAGACTAAAGAAACTTTAATCACAGCAAAAGTTTATCCTGAATTGAACAACCAAATGATGATGTGAAGTCACCAGCATCAACGATGAGGATGACAAAGAGGATGACGAGGGCGTGATGATGTTTTTTTAACCTATGCTGTGGGTTTGAATTCTCCTCCCCAACTCACTGCTCACATGGAAATTGAGGGCTATATTTGGAGAAGTGTGATGTCACAAGTGGTTGAGGGAGAAACCTATAACAGGCTTAGAGAAAACCAGTGACAGCAACAGTAAGTCCTGCTCCTGTTCTCACCAGCACTTGGAAAGGTAAGTAATTATTTTATTTTTTTTGAATAATTCTTATTGCCACACCAGGTTCAGGTAATTATGGCATAATTTTTTAGGGGGCATACAGTGAGGTAAATCCTGCTGCCTTGTATTTTGCAGGGGAAAATAGTTTAAAAAAGAAAATCCTTAACAGATCTTAACATGTTTTTTTTTTTTTACATATAAATTAGAAAAAGAATTTTAATTTACAATTAAAATATGTAAATGTGAAATAGGAATTTCTGCATTGTTTTCAAGGTGTTATGTTGTCTTTCATAATTCCTTACATATTTTTTAACTTCTACATAGTTAAATGTCAGTACTTTTTGTACTTTTTGTGTTGGTAAGTTTTATGATGATGCCATTTCAGCTTATTTTTACATTTATGATATAGTTTATCCTGGAAATGATGGTCTATATAGTTTGTGTCATTATGCTTGACTTGTATTCTTGTAGCCTATATTGTTTTCACATTGATTGCAGTTTATGCAGTCCTGTGTAATTAGTTCTGAATCCTTGGTATTTGTGCTTGAAGTATACATGTATATGAATATCTAAAAGAGATTACTTTTATACATCCATTGTACTGAAATTACATTTCTTCAGTAAATTCTGTCTACTATTCAGAATCCTGACATGTCTCATCTAAAATTGCCTGCCCTGCTTCTTCTGCTACTTGTGCTGCTACATTGTGTGACAACGGCACCAAACAACAGGTGAGAAAATGTGTGATTTCTGATGTGAGTAATTCTCATGTATTATGTGATGAGTAATAAAATAGTATGAGTGATAAAATATCGGCCTAAAGTTTTTTTATTATGGGCTTGTTGGACTAATAATATAAAAAAAAACATTACAT
>JAOVVB010000015.1:5091095-5102660 GCA_028570985.1 Heterobranchus longifilis | reverse complement strand
AAGAAAAATCATTTCACTGTGCTGCCAGGTAGATGTGAGAAATAATTTTATCTTAATGTAACAGACCTGTAGTGAATATATAGTGCACACAGTTAAAGGAGAACCATTACCTTGCTAAAGTAAAAATGCAGAGAGAATGCAGGAAGGTAATGAGCGTTAAAAAAAAAACTGAAGAATTTTAGGGGCAGTTGCAGAATATATTGACTATGGCAAAGCTTTTACTATTTCACAATTCTGTTAAGTTAATAAGAATCATGCAACAATGCACCCATGAGCCAAAATAAATAAATGCAAAAATAAAAAGGACTAAAATCCTGTTCAGAACCTTAATCTGTTCATACCTGAGACCTATTAATGTCTTGGGTCATAATGTAGTAAGCATTAATATCGTGTGTGCCAAAACTGCCCATACATATTTTAGCTTGGCAAAATGTATTAATTAATTTTAAGCTTGTGCATGTAACTGCACTCCGAATGTCTTTCTTTTAATATTTCTATGCTGCATTTTTTTTCTGGTGCACTATGGTATTTCTATGGACGAAGGCATTTTTCCTAAAATCTTTTCCTCTATATATCAAGTATTTTCAGACACTGTCTATTGGAATAACCAGGATGGCATTTAGAGCGATATTAATAAATACGAACAGCATAAATATACAAAACAACTTTTATTTCTATACGTCTTCAATAACAATTTATACAATATCAATTCTTACAAAGAATTGAAAAGAGTTTGTTGGTCACTTTAAAATCTAAAAGACAGAAAGATTGAAGACACCGACACACATACAATACTAATAAGACTGTGTGAGGTGAAGGTTAGGACTGTTTAATTATATTTATAACATTTCTCTTCCGAATTCTTTCTCCAACACATTTCTTTTCCCTTTTTTCGTTGGAAAAATGCAAATTTTCTATTCAACATTCCTGGTTGCACATATGGTTGGGAAATGGTGGTATTCCTGCAGGACATCTTGATGAGAACGACATGTTTATCTGTTGTGCGGCTTTGAACTAAAACCCTCAAAAACTAAACGTGGGAAGTGAAACATCTGTATCCATCACGCTATTATGCATTTGTTTACAATTTGGGGATGGTGACATTTGACATGTATATAAACCAACATGTCTACCTTGTTCCATTTCAGAGCAGAACATTCAGGCAGAATTATAAAGCTGAGCTTTAAATCTGTGAAGCTTTCAACTACCACCCCCATCTATGTCTGTGACATGTTCCCTCTGTTAGGGAAGTTTGTTTCTCCATGTGACTTTTTGCATGTGTGTTTGTGTGGTCTCAGTCATCGCGTGCAGAGGATATCCAGTGATGATTTCCTGGGTCTACCACATTACGACCTAACACTTTGTCTCTTGCTCGTCTGGATTATCTGTTACTTTTGCATCTGGAAAGGAGTCAAGACCACAGGCAAGGTAAACACACACACACACACACACACAGTGACCCTGAGCATGAACTTTAACCACAGTTATGATGGAAATGAGCGTCAAACAGATCCTTGAAACCCTGATTATGCATTGAGTCATATTCATTAAACGTTAATGATTGTAATGAATGTGAAAAAGTTTTTCATTTTAATAATGTGAAACATATGGGACTTTGATTTTTTTTGTGTATGCTGAGTTGTACCCTGTGCTGCAGTCTGGTCATAACCTTATCTGAAGTTAAGCTTAAATCTTAGTTTGCTAAAGAATCTACAGTAAACCTACAGTACTTAAATACTAACATCACTGAATGATTAGTTGCCCAACAAATAACAAACAAACCATATACCTAATTATGCACTTCAGCAGTTTTCAGTTGCTGCTAAATTTTACCACCATGGGCTGGGCATAAACAGAGTTATGTTTCAGTAGCAGCTGAATTATATTGGGATTTTATGTAAAAAAAAAAACAACACAAAGTGGCACATAATTGTGAATCTGAAGAAAAAAGTTTTCAAAAATTTCTTGTAGAAATAAAAATCTGAAAAGTGTGGCATGCATTTGTATTTAACCCCCTTTACTCTGATACTTCTAACTCACATCTAGTGAAACTAATTGCTTTCAGAAGTCACCTATTTAGTAAATAGAGCCCATCTGTGTGTTATTTAATCTCATTACAAATACAGCTGTTCTGTGTAGCCCTCAAAGGTTTGTTAGAGAACATTAGTCAACAAACAGCATCATGAAGCCCCAGGATCACACCAGCACACCAGACAGGTCAGGGATAAAGTTGCAGAGAAATTTAAAGCTTAGGGCATAAAAAATATCCCAATATCCCAAAAATATCCCAAGCTTTGAACATCCCACAGAGCACTGTTTAATCCATCATCTAAAAATGGCATAACTGCAATCCTACACATGGCAGTTCACCTAAACTGACAGGCTGGGTAAGGAGAGGATTTATCAGAGAAGCAGCCAAGAGGCCCATGGTAACTCTGAAGGAGTAGCAGAGATCCACAGCTCAGGTTGGAGAATCTGTCCACAGGACAACTATTAGTCGTGCACTCCACAAATCTGACCTTCATGAAAGAGTGTCAAGAAGAAAGCCATTGTTGAAAGAAAGCCACAAATACAGGGAATTCTTTGAAAAAAACCTGGTAGAGTCCGCAAAAGACTTGAGACTGTGGCGGACGTTCACCTACTGTACCAGCAGGACAACAACCCTAAACATACAGCCAGAGCTACAACAGAATGGTTTAGATCAAAGCATATTCATGTGTTAGAATGGCCCTGTCTAAATGTCTAAAAACTTAAGAGCAGCTAACACACTTACTGATGTGCATTATTACAAATCCTATTGTAATTATGTGTGATATGTCTCTCGAAGGTGGTCTACTTCACAGCCACGTTCCCATACGTCATGCTGCTGATTCTGTTTTTTCGAGGAGTCACTCTACCTGGCGCTGGGGCAGGAATCAGCTATTACCTGTACCCAGATATCTCCAAACTCGCCAATCCTGATGTAAGTGTGTTTATGTGAAATATGTAAATGAGTATGAGAATTTGATAGACGTTTCATTGATCTGTTTTATTGACACATCTGAGACATTGCTTGACATAGCAGGGGCAGTTTATGGTAGGATTCACAAAACTAACCTGAGATTAGCAATATAAACCTTAAAGAACAAATCTTGCTCCACTCATATGACTAATTCAATCATAATTGTAATCATACATCATTCAACTCAAGAAGAACAAATTAATGGTTAAATATTATAATACATTGACATATGGAGGATATAGTGAATAATAGTGCTGGGAGATACAGTATGGACAAAAGTATTTGGCCAAACCTGTTAATTATTGAATTCAGGTGTTTCAATCAGGCCGTTTATCCCCAGTGAAGGGCAAACTAAATGCTTCAGCGTACTGAGACATCTTGGATGAGGCTATGCTTCCAACTTTGTGGCGACAGTTTGGGGAAGGCCCCGAAGGCCCTTTTCTGCGTATTCCAACATGACTATGCCCCAGTGCACAAAGCAAGGACTATAAAGATATGGCTTGGTGAGGTGGGTGTAGAAGAAGTTGACTGACCCGCACAGAGCCCTGCTCTCAACCACATCGAGCACCTCTGGGATGAACTGAAACGGAGATTGCGAGCCAGGCCTTCTCGTCCAACATCAGTGCCAGACCTCATAAACGCTCTACAGAATGAATGGGCATGAATTCCCACAGACACACTCCAAAATCTTGTAGACAACCTTCCAAGTAGAGTGAAAGCTGTTATAGCTGGAACTCCATAATGAAGTATATGTATTTGAATACAATACAATTGCAGGTTAGGCCAAATGCTTCTGTCCATATACAGTAGTGTTGTAAATCCTCAAATATCTCAATATCATGATTTTTTTTTTTTTTACTAAATTATGATTAATGATTGATTATTTAGTTTTTGTTTTTGTATGTTTTTGCCCTCATAGTTCACACACAAGGTTTGTATGGTAAATACGCTCAGATATAAAAGTTGGACATGATATAAAAAGGGGACATGAACATGCACAGTGGAGAAAGTATTAACAGAATTTAAAACAAAATTTAAAACAAAAGTATTAAAATAATATTATATATAATATATGAAAAAAAATATTAACAATGATCAGTGACAAGGTTCTAAAGGGCAGCTTTGTTGAACCGTCTATCTCTAGTGCATAATGTGTTTACATGTAATAATCATACAGTGTCAATGGCTTTTCCCAGCCCAGGAATTTGCTCTGTCTCCAACCACAGTAGCAACTCAGCTTTGCTGCCTTTCTGTAAAATGGAAAGAGATCCACAAAGTCTCTTAAGAGCATCGAGTTAGAAAAGACCAAAGACTTATCAGTGACAACATAAATAACAAACCACTTCTTTAAAGAAGAGCATGTACATACTGTAAGTAGCAGAACTTATTTGAGTCCTAGCTTCTGTAAATGTCTTATGGCTTTTGTCAGAGACATGCCAAAATGACATATCATATCATTATATATGAATGAATACTGAATGCTAACCACTGTTAATACTGGCTGCGTTTCATCGCCCCTTGTTGACTTCCTGTGTCACACACACTGGGCCGTACTAGAGCTCATTTCGGTCTCATGGCCTTTCTCACTCATTCATTTTTTGTGCATCGTTGTCCAGACTATATTACCAGACATACATTTGCACGAAAAACACAGACCTTCTTTTTAGATCTGACTTTTATATTTCGAGCAGTGTAATGCCACACAATGTTCCTTTTGTCCCAGTTCTTTGTGAGTCAAGACTCTTATTGTTAGTTGTAGACCGCACGCCCTTTTGTGCTGGGAGGTCTTACTTCTGAAGCCAATGAAGTTAAAGCTAACATGAAAATACAGAAAAATGCACAGGAAAGGGTGTGGTGGTGATCATCTTTTGTATCTATTGCTTTGAGGCGGGAAGCACTGTTTCCGATGCTCAAGCGATGACAGGAATAAATTCGGGGTCTGATAAATAGTAATTACAGCCAAAGAGAGGGTAGACAGACAGGCAGAATAACAGCGACATAGAGTGAATATTAAATAGACAAAGAACTCCTCATAAAAGGTTCGCAGGGGATAGTGTTCCAAGAGCATGTGCAATGCTGATCCAGACAGCTGGAAACAGATTCTGAGAAGAGTGGTAGGAGTGGGATGCTGGGACATGAAGTATCTACAGCATTTTTAACTTGTTGTATAAAGGAAAATGTCATCATCATTAAATCCTTTTTCACGAGGTTAGACAAAATCCTAAACAATTTCTCATTCAATATGTGTTAGTTGGCTGTTTACATGGTCAAATGTAGAAATTCTGCATGCTTTCCTGAAATAAGATTTCTCTTTTGCATGCATCTCAACCAGAATAAGTTCCAGCATATTATCATGCTCACCAGTAAATATGAATAGGAAGAAAAAAGTGCATTCATCTAAAATGTTCTGACCTAATGTTTACAACAACTTAAATAATTCCTGTCTATTCTTACGTACTACTTTATATACTTGTAAAGGGTATATAAGGCAGGAGTGCGGTAGGGCAATAGTGGCTCAAACGGTTATGTCTCCAGGTTATTGATCGGACCCCCATCACTGCCAAGCTGCCACTGTAGGATTCTTGACCAAGGTTATTAACTGTACCTTCACCAGGGTTGCTGTATCATGGCTGACCCTGTGTTCTGACCCCAGCTTCCTAAAGCAAAAAAATATATATTAAAAAAATCACTCTACTGGAAGCTACATGCAACAACAAATAGTATCATTATAAGTGCTTTTCTTTGTTGTGTTTTTCTCTGATGATGATGTCATGCTGCATGAGGAACATACATGTTTTGACAAGTGCTTTCTGATCACAGGAGAGGATGAATAGACATGCCCTATGTATGTATTTAAGGCAGCACTGTGGTGTAGTGCCAGGGTTGAGGGTTCTCAGACCCTCAGACCCTCAGAGTGCATGTTCTCCCTGTGATTGGTGGGTTTCTTTGACATACATTGGTTTCCTCCCACAATGCAATTGCAGTTTAACTGGTGTTTCTACATTCTATCTAGTATATGATCAGGGTATGATAAGTTTCCCGGGATAGGCTCCAGGCCTTCTGTGACACAGGATAACAGGTATAGATTATGTCATGTAGAAATTTCAAAGTATGTTACTGGCAACCAACCTTTACTTTTTTTAGGCTCAAAACTGGATTTGCCAATAATTTTGTCTGACACAGGAAGCAATGGAAGGGGGGGTGAATGGAAGGCTGCCAGCTCAGCAGCGCTGCTTATGCTAACCAGATGTGCAGCTGAGCTACACACAAACACACAAATACACACCCACACAAACATGACTACGGATTGCACAATATCTGCTGGCATATAAGGCCCTGATTGAGTGCCAGAGACATCGACGTGTGCACTTTATTTCCTTTCACTAATATGTCTGTCTTTGTTGTTTTCTCCTTTTTTTTAGGTTTGGTGTGATGCAGGGACACAAGTGTTTTTTTCCTATGCTGTGTGTCAGGGTGTCCTCACTGCTTTGGGAAGCTATAACAAATACAACAATGACTGCTACAAGTCAGTTCCACCTCCACTTCTACCTTGTGTGCTTCTATATGTGAGATAGTACAATTAAGCATTTCGATTTGTGCCTGGCACATCTGCTTCTGAACAATGTGTGTAATAAACGATTTTATGTCTCATATGCCAACAGAGACTGCATCGCTCTCTGCGCTCTAAACAGTGGAACAAGCATTTTTGCAGGCTTCGCCGTGTTCTCTATCCTGGGCTACATGTCTCATGAGCTGTCCTTACCTATGGAGGAAATAGTGAGATCAGGTATCATTTTGTTAAGAAAACTCTGTTAAAGTGCTTTATTTGAGGTGTTACAGTGGTGAGCCAGTGAGCAGGCAGATTAGACAGATGATTTTGATTTAATCCTAACTAATAAAACATTTCTAAACATGTCCTGGGGAAGATTCTAGAACAGATGTTCATGATATTGAGGTTCAGACTCTGTTCTACAGTTTCACATTTTGTCAGCATTATTAGTTAAACAAAAGTGTCCCAGACCAATATTATAATTGCTCTTGTTAATACTATTACTACTACTGTTAATATTATTATAACTATTATTACTAATAAAAACAATGCCATAAATTCACATATCAGGTTTTAAATTAATAAAATAAAATTTAAACTCTGTACAGAGTTAAACATTAATGTGTTAGCAGGAAGTCAGCAAAATAGGTTCTTGTACCTCACTTCATATCAGGAACATGAATCCACTACATTCAGCCTCCAGACGGCGCTTCAGTCCAACACATCAGCAAGGCTTTTGTACCGAGTTCCTTTCCCCAGGCAGGTAATGAGATAAAACTAATTTAATCCTTCAGTTACTTCACTGCACCACTGAAAGTAATTTGAAATCTACTGTTTCATTTTGCCTGTTTCATGGAGCACAACGGTGGAAAATACATACTAAGAAGCAATTACTATAATGTGATATCAGTGATATGATGAGCCCGGTTTGCTCTGAACTGTTTTGCAGGTCCAGGACTGGCGTTTATAGCGTATCCCAAAGCCCTGTCTCTCCTCCCAGGCCCACAGTTCTGGTCTGTCCTTTTCTTCATGATGGTCCTCTTTCTTGGACTGGACAGCCAGGTACGTTTACAGTTTGTATGCTTTTTAAAAATTGCCATGACTTTACATGATCTAAGATCTAAGAAGGATTTTAGTTACATGGATAATTTAGAAGCCTAGTATGTCGGAGTGACTGGACTTATGAAGACCCTGTTGCTTTGCAAATGCCTTGTCATTGTTAGTTTATGATTGATACAGTACGCTTTGGACTTATTTAACATATACATAGATACTAGAGATGCATGCACATAGGCACATACAGCACAAAATATTATTAGTTTTTACTAGGTGTGTCCAAACTTTTCACTGATGAATACTTGCCTGAACATGTCTGATCACGTCTTATGAAACAAAAGGGAAGCAAATAAAGCAGACTAAGGACATAACTCTCTCTCTCTCTCTCTCTCTCTCTGTTAAAACAGTTATTCAAATGTTTATTAACCAATAAAAAGTACATTTTAAAACATTTCTTTGATTCAGATATCTACCTAATGTTATGTACCAGAAGATTCAATAAACAAATGCAGATAGTACTTTCTGTGACTGGCTATTTCTCCAATGATTCATATCTGTGTCTGTGTTTGGATTTAATCCCAAAGCGGGCCTGTCTTAAGCCCAAACATGAAGGTGTTTTTCCCCAGGGTGAGAGCTTCTACTCCAATACATATGAACTCAGTCAAATGCATATTGCGTCATCACAGGGCATCTTACCTCATACTGCATATAGTCTTGAGCATCCCCTCTCATTTCTTCATATTTTGCTTCCATATAGCCAGACCTCTTGTATTTTTAATGTAGTCTTGAGAAATAGTTCTCCAAGCTTGCTGAAGGACTTTTTAGTTCTCATTTTTGGCACGTTTTTGGCTCTCATTTTTAGTCCACACCCTGTACCTGACCTGTTTCAGAATAATGTTTTCTGTTCAAGGATAAAAAAACATTCAACCAAAACTATTCAAGCATAAAACCCATCAAACTTAAGACATGAGCCAGTGATAAACAGGTGCAGATGAGGGAAGATAATCAGGCCAGTGACTAGTTGATTATTATTGATATTGGTGATGCCAAGTGATGCTGAGTGTTCGGACCTGATGAGAGGGGAAATGAGGTTGCTGCTGAGGTTGGTAAAAAAACAACCATTTTTTAAATAGTATTTTTAGGCATGTTGCAGCCTGTCACAGTAAAATATTTGTTCCCAATTTCTTTCATTTAATCTACATTGTTCAATATGAAGTGCTGACTCAAGACTTTTGCACAGTAATGCACATGAGCTAACAGATGCTTATGATTGGCTAACATTGCTCTGAATGATAGATGAGAGCGACTATGCCATCCTTCACACCTAGAGAGCATGGACAGTTTTGCTCCATGGACTCTTAGCCCCAGATGACTGTCAGATTTGATCTATTTAGTCAATTTAAAGTTGTACTTGCCTGTGATATACTGTAACACCTTTATTTAGACTACAACCACCTTAACCATTTATAAAGGATGATTGAATGAACGCTCTTTTTGTATTGCTGTAAATGCATAATTTCCATTCATATTAAGAATGTGGCATTTCGTTGGCTTGACAGTGTCTCATTTGATCACGTGGTCACACATACAAGCTTCATGTCATTTAAGACTAAGCTTCATGTCTGTATTTTATCTGTTTAAAATGCTTTACCTTTTCATTTCAAGCACCGCATTTGAAATCAGTTGCATCCCAGATTTCTCACAACTTTGTACTGATAATACTGAGCAGTAGTCCATGTTTAGGATTACGGCACTGCTCCACAATTCTTGACTTTGCTACAACTAAACACTAACTAACATGTACAGTACATTAAAGTATGGCTTTGAGAAAATAAAGTGGTTTGTGCATATGAATTCTGTTTGAATTTCAGTTTGTGTGTGTGGAAAGTCTAGCCACAGCGCTCACCGATGTTTTCCCTGAAATTCTACGAAAGCCAAAGCGCAGGGAGATTCTGGTGTTGCTCATTGCCGTGGTTTGCTTCCTATTGGGCCTTCCTCTCGTCACTCAGGTACTGAATGAAACTGACTCATACAGTTGTGTCTAAAAAACTTGTTCTGAAGAACTGATTTTATTATAAAGAAAAATCCAGGTTTCTTCAATTGCAATTGAAGGTTTAAAGAAGAAACTTAAGTGTTTTAACCAAAAGTCATGAATCAAGATTTTCCATTTCCTTTTATTATATATACATTTACGTACATCTATCATTTAAAATATTCTTGTGAGTATTAAATGTTACTGGTGGTAAATGGTACTGTCATATCAAAATTATAATCAAATCACCAGTAGATTATTCCCTGCTTAATAATAAACTAGAAAACAATTAAGTGAACTAAAATAACATAATAAGTGTTTATATGAGTTTGTATTTCTCTCTTAGGGTGGACTCCATCTTTTTAAGCTGATAGACACATACGGCCCCAGTGGAACAAACCTGCTGCTCATCGCCTGCTTTGAGACACTTGTCATTGCTTGGGTGTATGGTAAGCTTCTGCAAAACTGCATAAAATGCACAAGTTTACTGCATAAACAGCTACATTGGTGTAAAGCACCCTGTCAAGACAGAGTGCATTCCACCATAGCTACTGCATGTTCCATTACTGATTGAATTATTTACATATTTAATTGATTTGAATCACAACCAAGGTGCATGTCTAAATAAAACCTAATGACAAGAACTCAAAAGTTAATTTAAAAATACTAAAAAAATTATTGGTTACACACCCAACCATACAGGGTACAACATTCCATAAAATGCTTTTTTATACTAGTGTCCATTGACCTAAAAAAATAATTTACATTAAACAGTATTTGCTAGCGTTTATATTGGTATATATCCATGTACACTTCCTATTTTACCACTAGCACACAGGGAACAAAGTAATCAGGAATAGAACGTTTGACTTCCGAAAACTGAAAGAAAAAAAAATGGTACTGTACAGCACCTTTAATGGAAAAATCAAGTGAGCTATAAAATGAGTATTGCATCGTCAGGATCAATTTTCTGTAATGAAGGATTACTTTGCCGATTTAGAAAATATAATAACACAGATATGAAAAATATTTAGTATGGCAAATACACATATCACAGAATCAGAGGAAGAAACACATTTGGTAACAGTCACTGCCAGTATATATATATATATATATATATATATATATATAAAATAAGACACCACTGCAATTTAATCCAGATTGAATGTCATCAAGAGGAAAATGGATGGTCGCAAACCATGAAGCAAAGCTGAGCTGTTTGCTTTTTTGCAAAAAGAGTGGTATAAAGTTACCCAACAGCAATGTGAAAAACTGTGGAAGAGCATGCCGAAATGCATGAAAGCTGTAATTAAAATTTGGGGTTATTTCACCAAATACTGATTTCTTATACACACACACACTTTAAAAAAAAAAGATTACTCTAGATGGGCGAGTAACCATATATGGTAACTTTACAGACCTTGGTTTGCAACAACAATAAAAACATTTGTAGTTAAAATTTTGAATTTCCAAGTATTTCAATAAGTGCCATATTAAGAGGTAATATAGTTAGAATATCTATTAATTAATGATTTTAGATTGTTTATTAAAATTGAGGTTTCAATCCCCTTAAAATATTGATGCTACTGTGCAGCTCTTTGGCCAACACTTAAAAAATAACAAATAAGCCTAACTTATGTTTCTTTATTAGGTCATTTATTTATCTTTAGTAAGCATTTTATCCTAGTCAGAGTTGATTTGCAGCCTATCCTGGAACCACTGGGGGTAAGCAAAAATACACCACCATAAGAGTAAAAAATAAAAAAATTAGTAATTTGTGACTATCCTCATAAGTTTGAATGGCTGCCACTTTGACTTGTCTGGGCCAGCAAAACATGTTTGCTTCAGGGTAGGGCTGGGCGATTTGGCCTAAAATCAAAATCTCGATTAATTGAACATTTTAACTCGATTACGATTAATGAACGA
>JAOVVB010000015.1:5088203-5089857 GCA_028570985.1 Heterobranchus longifilis | reverse complement strand
AAATAACGGAGACTGCGTTTTTCTTTGGTACAAGCTGCTCTTGTTGCTCAGTTGTCTCAGTGTTTAAGCTCTCCATGTCGGAGGAATAACGTAACGTAACGGAGCGGGGTCACGTGACTCCACACGCAGTAGTGTTTTTAAAGGGAAAGTAATCGAAATAATCGACCTGGGAAAATTTGATTGATTATAGGTTCTGAATGTCGATTTCGATTACTTTTCGATTAATCGCCCAGCCCTACTTCAGGGTTTATTTGCATGTTCACAGGTTCTTCAGTGATAAAATGTTTGCCCTGTTCTTAAGAGATTACTTAAATTCACAAAATGGCAAAAAATATTCCTTTGATCTCAGAAAGTCTCATATCTCTTTTTCTGTCACTTTCAACTTCTTCTAAAGACTTTTTGACTTAACAGTTACAGTTTGGCTAAACAACTCTGATAAGTAAGAATCACCATTAATCTCTATGATGTTAAAAAAAAACTTTAAACAAAGTGTTTTTTTTTGCTTCCTAGGAAGTGGGTTATGTGTTCACACCTGCCGGTAGCATGCCAATACACACTGAAAGCTGCATGTCAAAGCCACATAATTCCTAATATGTGATTTGGGACATATTCAAAATGCTGAGAAATATAACTTTATTATACACATACAGTAAATGTGGATGTCATAGTAAAAGAGGTTTTTTAGCTTGTTAAATATTTTTTTTAATTGGTATTTGGTACATTTGTGTTTTGTCTTATTAGTGATTAAATTATTAAATAATATATTTTTATTTACTATGATGGCTGGCAGTTTAAATGAGGCCTATACAGCAGGAACAGGATTATTAGATCGACTTTAAATTCATGGCCTAATAATTTTTTTTATAAAATGTTTTGTGGTTTTGGGTATACAGTATATATAGTATATAGTATATAGTACAATTATTTCTTACACAATGACATTAAATGCATTTTGCAATCAGACATAGATATATAAGCAAATTGAGTGAAATAATATCAGAACCAACAATGCAAAAATTCTATCAAGTGGAAATATCTTGAATGTGTTATCCCATATATAATTATTTATATATACATATAGAAGAAAAACCAATTAGACATTTGGTCTAATTTCAAGTTTGTAATTGTCTTTTTCTTCCAGTGAATAATTGTGTTTCTGCTTAATGATGAATGAAATAATCTTCCTTTTCTGCAATGTATGCAAATAATTATGTGCAGTAAAAAATTTTATAGACGTTGTGTATCAAAATCCTGATAAACAAAAGCAAAGATTGACTAAAATGAGAAAATGCCCTAACTACACTGCTACAGGTGCGGACCGTTTTTTTGATAACATCGAAGACATGATCGGATATTCCCCCATGCCTGTGCTGAAGTATTGCTGGCTCTTCATCACCCCGTTCATCTGTTCAGTAAGTCTAATACATTTCTCTTTTCTCTCTCTGCTTCAAAAGGGGTAGCTCAGTGGTTAAGTGGTCTAATACACTGCCTGGCCAAAAAAAAAAAGTCTTTTAGTACCTTTGATTACACTGCCCAATGTGGTGTCCAGCTTATGTGTGAAAATAATTCTCTATGCAACCTTTCACAATCTGAGTCCTGGAATATGCAATCAGGAAAGAAAGATGTGATACCCCGGTCATTCAGTACATTCAGA
>JAOVVB010000015.1:5073203-5083203 GCA_028570985.1 Heterobranchus longifilis | reverse complement strand
AGTGGTTGTGTTTTCTTCAGATCAGAACACTGAGTGTATTTGCCCTCAAGCAGTGACTCTAAAGTTCATGTAAACTAATTTCAACAGATTCTGCTAGTGTAGCAAACATACCAGAGTGTGCAGTCTGTACATTCCTCACTTTATAAGGTGGTTTTCTGCATTAGGCCTTGCCTTTGGCAGAAATTGTTATTCTACTCAGAGTACCTTTAGAGGGACATTTGCTGAACTGGCAGAATAGTTGAAGGGCAACTTCAGGTAAGTTCTGCATCAATAGACTGACCATCCGCTCTTTCTCTCACTCCCTTTCACTCTCTCTCTCTCTCTCTCTCTCTCTCTCTCTTCTTCAGTATAGATGGACTCATTACCGGAAGACATTTATGTTCCTTGTCCTTGTATTAATGGATGAAATTCCACAATATTAGCTTGCTGTCTACTGTATATATGCCAGTCGGTGGTGTAATGCAGTGCACTGCAATAAACCATACGGTGATTAAATGAAGCAAAAACTGCATAGGCATATGGATGCCAAAGGTAAATGGGGAAAAAAGTTTTGCTGCAAGTTTATTATCCTTGGGATATCAGACCTGCATGTTGATTATGATGGAGGACAGCTATGTATAGATGAACAGCTTACAAAGCATAATATTTGACATTATGTAAAAGATAAAATAGATTAAATAGTTTTTCAATTCTTTTCCAAATTTTTTCTTCAATAAAAACTTCATCCTGGTCAGGGTTAAAGGTGTGGGCTCTATCCTAAGAACACTGTATGCAACATACACCTGGATGAAAGGTCATTCCTTTCCTGGGCACCCACCCATACACAAACTCACCAATATGGGTAGGGTAAAAAAGAGTTTATCCCCTTACTAACTTGCTTCCAGGAAATGGGAGGAAAGCCCATGTGAACACAGGAGCAACACACACAGTAACTGGATCTCAGGACCAAACTCCAGATTTTGGAGTTCTGGGACACCAGCACTACCTGTTGTCTGACAAAGTTGGAAGCATGTAGTTGGCATGCATCTAGCACCTAGAATGGCTTTTAATGATGTAGCATGACAATCTCCTTTTATTAAAACTATGATGGTCTAGCCCAAATCTTTGCCAGCATGGCAATGTCCTTATGCACAAAGTGCAATCCATGGTTTGATAAGGTTCATGATGAAGAACTCGAACAACCTGCATAGTACACACTCAAACCCACTGATACGCTGAATGAATTAGAATACCAATTGCATTCCATGTTAAATGAGCAAATCCCCACAGCTACAATTTGAAATCTTGTTGAAATCCTTTCAAGATGAGTGGGAAGGCTGTTATAGCAGCAAACTGGGCACCAGCTCTATATTAATGTCCATGGGTTTGGAATGGCTCGGACGGCCATATGTCTAGACGCATTTTGCCTTATAGTGTAATATCTAAAAAAAAATGAATTAGTGTGTTTATGTTTGAATGGGGCCCTGCAATTGATCAACATCCCTTTTCCTGCCAGTTTAATAGTGTAACTGTTTCATATGATGGATAAATCTTCATTTGTATTTTTTTATTTCTCTATTGCTTAGATGGTCTAAAACATTCTCTTTATTGTGAAAAATGTGCCTACGTCTATCCTCTGCAAACATGCATGTAAGGATTTTAACTTTTAACTTAATTTATTAACTAAAATTTATTAAAGTTTTTACTGCAAGAAAATACTATCCTAATGCCAATACAGGTTACCAGCGAGTCAGCATGAAGTCACTGTTATCATTTGCTTATCATTTTTGCTTGCATAATAATTTGTTACACTGGATAGAAGTGTTTAACAAGCAGAATTCTTTTTAACATTTTTTTAATAAATTGAAATAAAAAGGTAAATAAAGAAAAAGTCCATCTAATTTAAGCAGGTGCATTAATTACATTTGACAACTTAATCTCTCCTAGTTTCTAATAAGCTTTTTTTAGCAACAAATCCTGCAATTTTTGAGGTGGGTCTAAATGGAGGCCAACTCTTGATGTAAAAGATCTGGTCCAGTTCTGATTCTAACATGTCCACTGTAGGTGCTTTTGGCTGTAGCCAGGTATGGGCCCTTGGTCCATTTTGCAGCCATACAGTCTCACAGGCAGCAAGCAGTGATGCACTGTGTGTTCTAATATCTTTCTATCACAATTAGCATGAACCTTTTTCATCAATTAGCTTTTCTGAGGGATTTTACCAGCCAGAATCACCTTTGCTCCTAATGTGCATAATTGATCCCTGGGCACCCATGACCATGTTGCTACTTCACTTTTCTTCCTTTCCTGCATCTGCATAACAGAAACACTACACAAGACCTGTAGTTTTCAAAATTATCTGACCCAGTAATCCACCCTTCATAATTTGTCCTAGTCTAAAGTCATACAGACCATTACTCTTGCCCATTGTTCCTGCTTCCAGCACATTCATTTAAAGAACGGACTGTGCACTTGCTGCCTAATATATATCTCACCGTTTACAACGTGTCATTGTAACAGGATTATCACTTCACCTTTCAGTGGTTTTAATGGTATGTCTGATCAGTGTCGATTTTGTTGTACACTTTTGTTCCATCCACACAAGGTCAATGATTTATTTTTCTAAGTCATGATTTATTTTATGGCTTTAATTTCCTTTCTTGCCCTTGTGTGAAAATCTCCTGCATAAAGGGGAGTAATTACAATCTATCGATTAGAGGACACCATGCACAGAGTGACAAAAATCAGCAGTGACAGCTGCAAGTCTGTGTCTGTTGCATAACGATTATGTCAATGCAAACTTCCTGTGATTTGCAATCAGTGTGATGAATATGCTGTGGGTTTGTGTAGACATCACCATATAATTTTCTTTTTATATCTTTTTATTCATTTTTTAAAGCAATATTAGCCTTGCTTTTATTTGCAGCATTACTCAAGTTACTATATTAACATGTCAAGTAATATTGTGCAGTTCAATTGTTAGGATGCCTGACATTCAAGGTTGTTAAATTGCTAATCAATAGTTGGGCATGCTGCTAGAATTGCTGAAACTACAGTGCTTAGAACCCAATGAAAACTGGGACAACTTTTATATTTAGCTCTGGGACAAATGAATTTAGGGATTGCTATGGAGCTCGTTGAAGGCCTTTCTGATCTCTTGTCACCTTCCAGTGATGTTCTTCTGCTCTTGAAGGCTGCAGCATTAGGTACTGTAGGTGAAAACCTGGTCAGCCGGAGCCATATTTGCACGTGTAAAACATCTCAGGACTGTTTTGAGCACACTAACTGGCAAATGTTTACAGAACCTGCAACTAATCGTAACTCAACCTACCTGGAGGAGTACATGGCATCAGTGAGTAGCTACCTCAGCCATGCCATGGATGATGTCAATTTCTCCAAGACCATCACTACATGTCCCACCCAGAAGCTGTGAATGATTGAAAAGGTTCTTTCACCTTCAGAAGAGGTGACAAGATGACCCTCAGAACAGCGAAGGTGAAAATGTCCCCACCCACTACAGAAGCAAAGCACACACACACCCTTAGAGAATACACAGCCACTTCCAGGATAGTAGTGATTTGCAGCAAACCAAGGCACATATCCACAGAGAGCAACAGAAAGAATCAAAGACAAACAGAAAGACAGACAGACAGACTGGGAGAGCCCGAGAGAGAGAGAGAAAGATAGATACCAGGCCTGTAGGCCTGTAGGGAAGATGGTTTATTTGGCAGGCAGGCAGGCGAGTACATGCAGATGGAGGGAGCTCTTAGCCTAGAGACTGAGCTTCCCAGGCGGTCCAAAATGAGTGACATATGCTACTGATACTGTTTCTTCACCTCTCTCAGTGCTTGTATTACCTCAAGCAGTTAGCTCATATGTTGGCATCTCAACAACTGCTTACCATTTGTCCAAAACAATCTGTTCATTAGAGATATTTAATTTCATCAAATATAAATAGAGGCTGGAAAAAAACCCACAATTATTTAAAATAAGTAAACGAAAAACAGGTGGTTACACACTGGGGTTCCTCTGTTATACTGTATACGAGGTAACAAATAATAATGCTAACAGTGAAGTACTTAACATCCATCAAATCAACAGAGACAAGATCTATCAACTATCTTAATCATTAAGAGAAAGAGTTACAAGTACAGAAATGTTACAATTTAAAATATGAAAAAGGCATAAAAAAGTAAACTAAACTTAAAAAAAAAACAATATTCAGTGCAGTGAAAAAGTATTTGCCTCTTTCTGAATTTATGTTTTTTGTATATTTGTCACACTTACAGTAGGTGATTGTGATCATCAAACAAAGTTTAATATTACACAAAAATAACATGAGGAAATACAAAATGCAGTTTTTTAATGATGAATTTATTTATTAAGGGAAAAAACTGTCCAAATTTACCTGGCCCTATGTGAAAAAGTATTTGCCCCCTTGCTAAATTGCTAAATCATGAATAAACTGTGAGTTTTGGAAAGCTGAGTTAAATTTCACTTGCCACACCAAGTTCTGATTACTTCTAGACATGTTGCATCAAGAAATCACTTAAATAAAAACCTGTCTGACATAGTAAAGCATGCTAACAGATCTAAAAAAAATTATCTAAAGACATTCAAGAACAAATGAGAAACAAAGTTATTGACATATACCAGTTTGAAAATAGGTACAGAGCCTATTGCTTTGGGACTCCAGCTAACTGCCATTATCCATAGCCATATGGACAAAAATGCCATTCATGGGAGAGTTCCAAGGTGAAAGCCACTTCTGACCAAAAGAACACAAAGGCGCATCTTACATTTGCCAAAAAATTTTATCATCTTGAAGACTTTTGAGCAAATATTCAATAGACTGATGAGACAAAAGTTGGACTTTTTATCACAAAACATTTCACAAAAAAGAGCATCATACCAACAGTAAAACATGGTGGTGGTAGTGTGATGGTATGGAGCTGCTTTGCAAAGGTTTTGGACAAAATCCCAACTTAAATCTGATTACCTTAAACAGGCCATTCATGTTCAAAAACCCTCCAACGTGGCAGGTAGTGCAGTCTTTGAATGAATGAATGAATAAATGAATTAATTAATTCTTCAATTAATTTTATCCATTTTATCCTTTTTTGGTACATTTATGTGGTTGTACCATGAATCTTTATGCGAGTAGGTCTAGAGAATGCTTCCTACACATCTTCCACATCACAAGGCCGCTGCACCACTTAAAAACTCCACAGGACGATACAGTAAATGGTGGTTGTTAACCTGAAGTTGAAGTATGATAATGCATATAAGTGGCTGTTTATATTAAAACATTTTCAATATTTTAATGGCATAGTTGTAACCTAGCTAAATCCCTGTTCAAGTCAAGTCAAATCAAGTTCTTATGTTCTTATGTTCTTATTTCATTAAAATATAT
Source organism: Heterobranchus longifilis (assembly GCA_028570985.1). Lineage (NCBI taxonomy): Eukaryota > Metazoa > Chordata > Actinopteri > Siluriformes > Clariidae > Heterobranchus > Heterobranchus longifilis. The sequence goes on along the minus strand of JAOVVB010000015.1, from coordinate 5,077,814 downwards.
TTAATGTGTAACTGGCCTCATGCAGTCAGGAAAAAAACTCGGAAAAAAAGTATGTGCATCCCTTTAATTTCTTTTTAGGGAAAACATTGCAGTGTTTTAGACTAAAGCAGCTTGGGCCTTTAAATGAAACAAAATAAAAATACTGATGTCAATGACAGTTCTAGACTGCTGTACTGAATAAAGTGTTGGATATTCACTATCACTGATAATGGGGATTTGAAAGTGGTAATAAAGATTTCAATATATCTTTTATTCCTTCAAATATAGTCTTCTTCTAAGGATTCATCCAATAGTAACTAGGCTGGTGGGAGCGTACCCACACACAAGCATGTCCTGATACAATTCTCTACATGAAACACCCATACACACTCTTTGTTTCCTCGAATCTCGAATTTGGGGATCGACTCCTCTGTGATAGCCCTGGGCTCTGTGGAGAAGCAATATACATATCACAGAACAAGTCGAAGCTTATTATCAGTAGGTCAATACCAACCACTGGTTTGCCAGGCTACAGAGGCTCCTGAAACTGATGTGAGAGAGGGGGAAATGTGCCTCGACTGAAATGCTGGGACCTATCTGTTGACTCTGTAATAGGCAGCTGGATACTAGGTCTAATTTAGGAGTCTTCCATTGTCTTGTTGCTCTTTTATTCAGCAGAGACATCTTCAGAGATCACAGGTACAGTAACTTTTCCTTCTTTTATCCTGTCCAGTACTTTAAGATTCTGGCCTTACCGACTCACAATCTACTGCTTAAACATAGTATAAACATCCTATGTTTAAAAAATGATTATAGAAGATACCCCTTTAATTTTTTTTTAAGCAAAGCAGCTTGGACCTTTAAATAAAGGTATTTTAAATAAATACCGATGTCAAAGACAGTTCTAGACTGAAAATGGGGATTTTTATGTGGTAGTAACTTAAATTTTACTAACTGGACATAACTGGACGTTATGAATATTAAGTAATAAATTTACTTTTGGTTATATAAATAAACTTAGTAATTGAAATGAACAGAATAAATGTCTTCCATGTTTCTGTTTTTAGTTGCATGATCTGTTAGGGTGTCCAATACTAAATTGTGGAACAATCCAATTACATTTTGGACATTCAGTAAGTACAGACCATTGTTATAACTACATTGAACATTGTTTAACACATAAGTTCTTAGGTGGACTGTGGAACATCCGTGACCCTGTCATGGGAAAAACAGGGGACAGCTCTGTGCAGCTCAACTCACCATCAGAGCTCAAGCAGGCTGCACCATTTGAGGAGATTAACCACAGTCTGACTTCTGATCTGGATGAGAGCAAGAAGAACCTTCCTGAGCGAGGTACCTGGAAGGGCAAGTTTGACTTCCTACTATCCTGCATAGGATATGCTATTGGCCTGGGAAATGTCTGGAGATTCCCATATCTTTGTGGGAAAAATGGAGGCGGTAAGAAACAACAACAACAAAAAAAAAAGATACAGAAAGTTGTAACCTGTTTGTTGAAACTTTAAAACACTAAACTTATGGTTCTGTTATCTGTGCTTTAGTGTTTTTTTTTTTTTTTTTACTTTGATTGCACATTGTGTCCTATAGATAGATATAATATTTATTTTCGGGCAAAAAAGGATGACAGATAATCTTCCTCGTTCACATTCAGTGCACCAGCTTTTAATGTGTTACGGATGTATCAGTGAAATGGACTGAAAAATATCAGCACAAATCTAGGGGGCTTTGCAGTGTGTAATCACCTGACACGAGTGCCCCAGCATCTCTCCTTCATTCCAGTCTGAGTATTTTTTTATGACTATTTATGATGCTGTTGTTTTTGGTTTCACAAAAATTCCAAAAAATATTGGCAAAATTAAAAAGACAAAATTGTAATTTTGGTTTCTGCTCAGGAGCTAAATTTATGTAACCAGGTTGTCATTTTAAATGATCACTGTCGGATATTCAGGTGAGAAAATGGCTTATTAATAGCTGAGCTAATGTCAGTGTCCTACAATTCCCTACTTCATTAGGCTTGATGCCATTTGCCTGCTGACATGTCCTCTAAATAACTGCACTCACTCATTGATTTCTTCTGAGCTGCAAATTTGTGACTCACCATTTGAATAAATAGCTGAACAGAGATAGAAGCTCGCAGTAAATGGTAGGAAGCCATGCATATCACAATTCACTTTCCCCTGCAGATTCAGGAGAATAGAACTTCAGTGATTATCCTCAAGGAATTGTTATCCCTTATTAAAGTGTCTGCGGTTAGAGTTAAACGTATTGAGATTGAACATGAAAAAATTTATAATTAATATAATTGTTTGTTTGTTCCAGGGGCATTTCTTATTCCTTACTTTACTACACTGGTGTTTGCTGGGATTCCTCTATTTCTGCTGGAGACTTCACTAGGACAGTACACATCAGTGGGAGGACTAGGCGTCTGGAAACTCATACCCATGATGAAAGGTACAGTATGAAATGTACAGATGTAAAGCAACACACATGCTCGTTGTGTTAGACAGTTCCTGCCCTCCAATATGATCTTGTTACTCTTGCTGGATGGTCTGTTTGCTCTGAAGAAACGTGCATCTGCAGTAGCCAAAATAATCAGATTAATGCAGATTTACCACCATTTCTGTTATATTTCTCTCTTCACTGAACTGAATAGTTAATTAAGTTTAAAATATGATGATTGAACCACTATTTCAGTTGGCTATCACACTTGACGATAGGCAGAGGCACAATCACACACACACATGAAATGAAGTGTCAGAATTTTCTTTGGTTTATTCACAAAGAAGGAAATAATGGTATATTCACATGTAAACTTTAGTAACAACAGAACTTTAGTAATTCATGAGGTTTAATATGATTTTGGCCCACCCTTTTCAGCAATAACAGCTTCAACTCTTCTGAGAAGGCTTTCCACAAGATTTAGGAGTGTGTTTATGGAAATTTTCAACCATTCTTGCAGAAGTGCATTTGTGAGGTCAGAAATGATGTTGGACGAGAAGGCCTGGCTCACAGTCTCCGCTCTAATTCATCACAAAGGTGTTCTATCGGGTTGAGGTCAGGACTCTGTGCAGGCCAGACAAGTTTTTCCACATCAAACTTGCTCATCCAACCTTGCTTTGTGCACTGGTGCGCAGGCATGTTGGAACAGGAAGGTGTCATCCCCAAACTGTTCCCACAAAGTTGGGACTATGAAATTATCCAAAATGTTTTGGTATGCCGAAGCATTGAGTTGTTTTTTTTTTTACTGGAACTAAGGGACCAAGCCCATATCCTGAAAAACAACCACACATCATAATCCCCCTCAACCAAACTTTACTGTACACTTGGCACAATGCAGTCAGAAAGAACTCCTGGCAACCGCCAAACCCAGACTCATCCATTGTATAGCCTGACAGAGAAGCGTGATTGGTGATATAGACCTCCAGGGAACACAACTTCACTGCTCAAGAGTCCAGTGGCTGCCTGTTTTACACCTCTGCATCTGATGCTTTGCAGTGCACTTGCTTATGTATGGCTTGGATGCAGATGCTCAGCATGGAAACCCATTCCGTGAAGCTCTCTACGCATTGTTCTAATCAATCTAATCAGCTAATCCCAAGGCCACATGAAGTTTGGAGGTCTGTAGCAATTGACTCTATTGCAGAAAGTTGGCGACCTCCATGCACTATGCGTCTCAGCATCCGTTGATCATGCTCTGTGATTTTACATGGCCTACCACTTTGTGGTTGAGTTGCTGTCATTCCCAATCACTTACACTTTGTTATAATTCCACTAACAGTTGACTGTGGAACATTTGGTAGCGAGGAAATTTCACGACTAAACTTATTGCACAAACAACATCCTATCATGGTACCATGCTGAGCTCTTGAGAGTGAACATTCTTTCACAAATGTGTGTAGAAACGGTCTGCATGCCTAGGTGCTTGATTTCATACACCTGTTTCCATGGAAGTGATTGAAACACCTGAATTTAATTATTTGGATGGGTGAGTGAATACTTTTGGCAATAGAGAAGTTCATTTAAAGTTGCCAGCCTCAAAAATCACCAATCAAACAAGCACCTCAGTTTAGAGCCATTATGAAAGCTTTACAAAGCATGAGTAGCAAATGCCATCAGAATTGATTTACAATGTAGAAAGAAATTAAAATCAGGAAGGAGCATGGCATTAGAAGGTGTGTAATATAGTACTGTGCAAAAGCTTTATGCTGGTGTGGGAATTTATTGTTTTTAGCAATTAAAAAACAGATAGTAAATGAAAAGAAATTAAGTCCAAACTATATCAGTGTTTGCTCTGGCTCACCTCAGCTCTGGCCATGGATGGAACTCGGCAGGCAGGTTGTTCCAAACATCTTGGAGGACTTGGTTCTACATATGTGGATGTAGGCTGCCTCAAATCCTTTCATCTCTTCATGTAATCCCAGATGACTCGACAACAATGAGATCAGGGCTCTGTTGAGGCTAAACTATCACTTCCAGGACTCTTTGTTCTTCTCTACACTGAAGATAGTTCTTAACGACATTTGCTGTCTGTTTGGGGTTGTTGTCCTGCAAAATAAATTTGGGGCCAATTAGATGCCAGAGGGTACTGCATCTGTTTCTCCAGTACTTGGACTA
>JAOVVB010000015.1:5043568-5063752 GCA_028570985.1 Heterobranchus longifilis | reverse complement strand
AATTTATTTTTATTTTTTTATAATATTTGGTGTGTGTAGGGAGTTTTCACTTTCAGTGCAATAGAGATGACGCCTTTGACAATGGGCAAGTATGTGTTCCCTGGCTGGGGACAGGGCATCGGCTGGTTAATGGCTCTATCATCCATGCTTCTCATTCCCGGATACATCATTTACATGTTCGTCAGTATCAAGGGAAGCATTCATCAGGCAAGGCTGTTTATCATCTAATCTGACCTTTATAATGTTAATGTATTTGTTCAAGGTGTTGACATGCTACAGTAGTGCTAAGCACACAGAAACGCTGTCTGTCCTCCACAGCGCTGGCACAAAATGACAAAGCCGACCGAAGAAGCCGCACCAAAAGATGACAACCATTTAACACGGCAACATTATCGAGAAAGAATTATGGGTGAAGCTTCTGTCTGATGTCGCCTGAGGCCACTCCAGAAGAGCACAGCACTAATATCTGTTCTTTGTGGTATCTCAAGACAGTAAACGAATATGAAGTTGTATTATACTGTAAGAATATGAAAGACTCACTCAAACAACATACTAATACCTTTTTCAGGATGCAATTTCATCATGCAGAATGTACATAGTATGAGAAAAATACCTTTTTTGTATACTTAATGTATACTTATATTTCGATTTAGAGAATATACAATATATACAGTACAAGTAATCCTTCTTGGTCATTTCATTTTATTGCCAAATAACATTACTGAGATTAGACCTGACCAACCCCAGATACCTTCAACCCCTGATCATAAAACTGCCTCCAGAGGATGGTAGTATACATGGGTGGTACATAGTTGGTACAGCAGGTACTATGCATGGGTGTATAGTTTCATGCACTTTCCTTTTTACCCTGACAAGCCTATCATTATGAAATAAAGTCAATCTGAACTCATCAGCCCACATGACCTTTTTCCAATGCTCCAAAGTCTAATACTTAGCTTCCTAGCATATGCCTTGGCTACAGCCACAAATCTGTTTAGTCCACATCCTGTAAACTCTCATCACCTTGTTGTCAAACATCGTTGTGATTTCTAATGTCATTTTTTTTTAATGATGAAACAGCAAAATCTTTAAGTGATCTCTGTCCATGAATTTTACCTACCACTTTTCCGATCAGTTCTTCCACCAAGTTAAGGGGACCGCTATCCTCAAGGGGTTTAATAATATTTTGGAGAAATCTCCTTAGTTGTTTTCTTTGCTTATGTGTACAAACATTATCCTCTTAGAAACAGTGTACAGTAAAGGTTAAAATTCCAATTAGAAGCTTGTATTGTACATATGTTGAATTTGTCAGTGGACAAACAGATTATGTCGAAAGATTTCTTTGCAATATTGCCTAACTGATTTTTACAATATGTATGGATTTATATAGAATGTAGCTATATATGTTAACTGTCATTTCTCTAAAACCAAAACATAATATGAAATGTATTTACCTTCTGGTTTTCATTTAGCATTGTCTAATACTGTATCCTGGGCAGGGTACAGGATCTCAAAAACACTAGGCATGAGCCCCGCCCCCCCTGAACTGGAGACCATGAAGCTGTGGGGGCATCAAAGCTACCTGCTGCTCTAGCACTGTACCTTTGATGCCTCACAAATAAAAATATCTAAAATCTATCTACAGTATCATAATATCTTACAAAAGCAGGTCTAATTCTTTTAAATAGGATTAGTCGAAGATTTCCAATGGGATATAATTTCCTCAAAGTGATCTGTTCTTTTGGTTACGTCTATGTTGGCTGGTTGTTCACTAGGGGGCAGCACCCCCGGTGAAACGATCACACATACAGTATAGCACAGTGAAGGCAGAGGTCAAGGTAGAGACTCACAATGACATGAACGCATATATGGAGATGAAGACACTGTAGTTATGTGCGTTATACCGAACAGCACCTGCAAGAATATGATCATAAAAAATATTTGCATCATATCTGAAAAGATTAAATCACTGTTTAAACATTACCACAATATAGTGGGTCATAATTAGTAACACATACAGTGTCAAATTCATGACCTTATTTATAGACAACCAAACGAATCAGGATAAAACATTAAGACTGTTGCTTTAATTAACGTTCAAAACAAAAAGGCACTCCTCAACTTCAAGTGTCTATACAGAAATTTTTATTTTATTAGCATGTAGATAACACACAGACAGAGAAGAAAATGGGTCAAAGCAAATGGGAAAAACATGGTTCAAATGTCAGAGCCCCGTAAGCACACCCTGCTAGGCCGATGCAAGAAAATCAGTGTTATTTAAAGGCAGCTACTCAGTATACTAGCCCTTTCAGTATCAGTCAAATAATCCAGAGCTAGCAATAGCATCGTAGCCTTTGGCTGTATTTGCTGTGACTCTACCTAAATATCATATACCCTATAAGCACATATAGTGTGGTTATATCTTTCAGGCACTATACACTCAGGGAAGCAAGAGCTGTGTAGAGTTTATTGGGAGGTTTTCACCTTCTGAAAAATAAATGTCATTCATCCAATATTTCACACACACAGAAAGCAAGCGGTTCAACTTTGGGGGAACTTTATGATTTGAAGACTGCAGAACCATGTCTAATGTTCTTTTTATATTTTTTTAATCTCGAATTTTAGAAGAATTTCAGCTCTATGAAGCAATGCCCGCAACTTAAACTTTAAACCAGGTGGAATAAGGGAGGACGGGGTTCTCCTTGACGAAAGACAGGGGTCTATTATGTACCTTATTTGTTCATTTAGAACATGTAAGGAGCAGTGGTCGGATAGGTAGGGTGATAGAGGTGACAGAGATGGGAATAGGGAGTCTGACACCGTCCAATCAACAAGTCAGGTCCAGTAAATTAACTCAGGCTACAGACGAGCTCCGAGGAGATTTGGTCGGTCTCATATCCAGTACCTTGAATGGAAATGTGTGTGAAATGAAACATGGGATACTGGAGCAGATAGGGAGCATTGAACAGCAGCAGTGTAATTATAACCCAACCTTTTACTTGACATGATATATATGAACACCTATTCAAGACATATCGATGATGATTATGATTAATACACTTCCAGACCAGGCAGACAATGACCTGTCTGAGATGAGAACAAAAAAAAACCCGGTAACATTTACCAGAACGAAAACAGTTTGAACACCTTACTCAGATGCAGAATATGATATTTACAGTACATTTAGTACAAAACAAAACAGGCCCTTGCACCCACCACCCATTCCACATACATTTCAAATGAGACCAAACAAACAGGAAACTAACATTATAATTTGAGTATTTTCTCCCAAAAATGCTTATCTTGTTTTAAGTGTCACATCAAAAGATGAACAAAGTTATACTGATAGGGGGAAGAAAAAAAAACAATGATGCTACGTGAACTTAAGGTCCAATATATTTAAGGGTTTAATATATCCAGTAAGTGCTGATCATAGAGAAGAAATGTGTGTCAATGAAACAGGAAACAGTCCAAGTCATTATGCTGCTTTTAAAATTGGTTCACAGAATGCCAAGCAGATACTCATGTGTGCAAAAAGGGAAGCTGGGATTAAAAAGTCCTCTTTGTTAGTGTCACCTACTTTCTGAGATGCTACATGTTCATATACGTCCTAGAGTTCCTGAGCAAAAGAGCAATAGCAGATGCAAAGAGTTCTAGACAACTATATGTGATTGGCTGAAAGCAGAGGAATTAAAGTTTTTTAATTTTTTTAATTTTTTTAAATGTTGAGCAATAACAAGGTTTGGTATAGATCCGCATTTTAAAAGAACACAATGTGGACCAAAATATTGCAGTTAAAATATTTTCTTTTCTTATTATTTTTTTCTTATTTTGGCACATACAGTATGTCACCCATCAGTTTAGTGCTCGCATATACACACAACAGGTTTTACAGTAAGGTAATAAAAGAGACAGGATGTCCTTGTGGAATTGGGCTGTTTTTGATTACATTAATCTTAATCTTTTTTTTTTCTGATACATCTTTAAAAATACCAGAGCATTTTTTTTTCTTCAAATAATAACTGGTACAACCTGTTAGAGTTCAAAGTGACAAAGATATACTGTATTTTAAAACTACATTTTGTTTTTTCAAAATCGGCTTGAATCAAGTAAATTTTCTTTCCACTGCATTGTTCACATATTTGCAAAGATAATAAAGTACACACCTTTTTTATTTTTTAAAATTCGTTTACCTTAAATATATGTATTTATATGTGAGTATTTTCATCTTCTTTCCATTATATTTCTCTGTATGTTTACATATATACACAAATGGTAAGCACATGAAGGTTATCTATGTAGATTTTTTTTCCAGTGGTATTTTCTCTTTTAAGCTCTACACTATACTTCGAGAGCCACTCAGGGTCCTATGCAGGGATAATCGGGGATCAGGGGGGATGTACTGATGAGGATGGTTGTAGGGTGGAGGAGGCGGAGGTAGCGGAGGCTGAGACCCATCATTTTCCCGCTGGGCTCCGCCCCCATCAGGTGAGGAGATAAACTGGTGGGTGGGGCTCTGACCGAGGAGGGCCTCATCATGCCCATGACCTCCTTTGTCCAGCACGATGACCTTGACAATCTGCTGGCACTGGATGAGCGTGTCGGGCCGCTGGTGGGCGTATGAGGGCGCAGGGCTGGCGCATGGCGCCTGGCCCAGCTCCCCCCGCTGGTTAAGATGGGCGGCGCTCTCTGGGGTTGGCACTGCACTGAGCTGGTACGTCTGAAGCCTGTTGTGAATTGACACCTAGTTTAGAAAACAGCCAGAGACAGCATCACATGTTATAAGACTGTCCTCCTTCTACGGCCGTTAGCCCTCTGGTGAAAAACACATCACAACAGACATGCGTGGGGGTGGGACTCAGGGTGCGGAACATTTCCTTAGAGTGAGACAGAAGTGGAGGTCTGAACTCGGGTCATCATTTAGAGGTGAAGGGGTTGTGGGAGTGTGTCGGTGTGCATGTGGCTGTATGAAATGCTGGTGGTTTAGAAGACACTGAGGGCCTTTGTGTCTCCCTTGGCAACCACTCCAACATCACAGGGTCAGGGGTCATGTGGAACGTACATCTACATGGTAGGGTAAGGGATAAAATAGGGTAAAAATAGGAGGTCAAACATGGGGAGGGGGTCAAGTGAGGGGGACAAACATCTATGCCACAGGAGACACATGTCCAAATGCATGCCTTCATTTCACAGTCATAACACCTGCTGTGCCTTAAACAACACCTCGGATTACATTTTAAACTTGTTATCTTTTCCTATCTTTAACCACAAGGATCAGGCTGATCACAATATTATTTTCCACACAATACAACATCTGCAAAATGGAATAACTACACAATTCTCAAAAACATATTAGGTGAGAGTGCCACACCATCACATCCACAAACAAACCATCTGACTACCAGAAAGCAAAAAATTACCACAATCGCAAGCAGAAAACCTTTGGGATTTACTCAAATTCAAGAAGAGCACTGAATCACTGCAGGTCTTCAGAAAGGCCTCAGACCCCAGACTACTAAATACTTAAAATGAAGGTGCTTTTATGCTTATTTTTTTCCTGGCTACGCAGCGAGTGGACAACCTCCTCAAATGGCTGATCCAAGTGTGCCAAGCGTATGCATTAGCATCATCCCAGGAATCTTCTGTGCCATTACCATAATCCATTAAAAAGCACAGTTTTGATGAGTTTCTTCCTGCAGTGTAGGTACAAGAAGCATCTTTTCATCATCATGTTCACAAATATCTTCAAATTTCACACTGCATTTGTTTTATAGATATTATCTCTGCCTTCTGTGTAAGTGAGAAATAGAAGAGGCATGGACCCATTGTATGTTCGAATACAAACATCTGAAATACTCAGTCTATGGCATTATTGTAAATCTTTTCTTTATCTCTTATTTGCCTATGGCATTTACATAACTGAGATCCAGATAAAACAGAGTATTTCAAAATTATGTAATTACATTGCAATAAGATTTAAATAGATTTGATGTGTACAGTATGTGAACGTAAGGAATGAATTCACTGACTACTTAAAAAGGCATGTAGATTTCTAAATGCTACCAGAGCCCTGAGAGAACACATCACTCTGACTGGTGGAGACAGCCAGTTGGGTGAATGACTGGCAGTGTGTCGGCCTGTCCGGGGGAGTAAAGCGATAAGGGGATTTTATGTGCAAGGAGAAAAGGCTTAAAATGTTCTTGAGATTATCTGTGCTCTCTCAGCTTTACAGATAGGGTAAAGATCCTCAGGGACTTGTCCTGTATTCTCTGTTTCTAGCTGAATGATGGACAGAAACTGTGCTGAACACACACAGAGGGTCTCTGAAAAGGCCAAAATATTCTGAAGACCAATTTCAGAGGAATGTCTAGCCACAAGTGGATATTCACACACAGACCACTGGTATACCTAATAAACTTGTGCCTTACTGTATTATACACATTCGCGCATGTAAACTGTAGATTTAATTACTGACTTATTAGATATATAAATTGATAATCAAATCAACTTGTGTTCAGTGTATGACACCGAGGTTTAAAATTTAATGGTATGGAAGATACCTTAGTAAATATGTTTATAGATATGGTCTGATAGTTGACCTTCCTATATACTGTACTATTTAACATGGACAACATTTTAGTCATAAACTACCGGGGGGGGCTCTGGGCCTCTGCGGTCTGGCACTGTAACTTTAGCAGCAGATCCTATGGGTGTTGTGGGTTACAGGGTGGCACCTCCGTGGATTAGACTTGTTTGTCCAGTGCAACCCCAACTGTGCTTGATCAGATTTGGATCTTCGGAGTTTGGAGGCCGGGTCAGCAGTCTTGGGCTCTTTGTCTGCTCGGCTCCATGTGCATCACATTGTGTTGCACTAGATGTTCTGGTACATTTCTATCGTGGCCAGCATTGACTTTTTCATTGAGTTGTTCTGAATTGGCTTGTCTGTAGGATTGGACCAGACATGTTGGCCTTTACTCCCCATGGGGACATGGGTGAACCTTCACTGCCCATAATCCTGTCACCAAATTACTGATATATGATTGTATGTAGTACTAATGTTATGAATGATCGTTGAATTGACTACATAGAATGCATTTCTGATTAGTATTTCTCATACGGTAATGTCTTTATTTTTAAGGTAACATAAAATACTTGCATTCTAATAAACCTTATCCTCTGTAATATTTAAAAGCTATATTGCATTTTCTTTTTGTCAGTCCCAAAGTCACTCACACAGTTCAATTTAACTGCCTGATGTAATGTTCCTGACCGTTGGTATAAGTTTACAATTATGGCATTGAGCAGATGACATTATCTAGAGCTACTTACACTCACTCATCATCTATACTGCTTTATCCGACATACTGTATAGGGTCAAGAGGGCCTGGAGCCTATCGCAGGAGACTTAGGGCACGAGGCGGGGTACACCCTGGACAGGGTGCCAATCCATCGAAAGGCTCACACATACATACACTCACACACTCATTCACACAGTAGGCGCAATTTGGGAACGCCAATTTGGGAATGCATGTCTTTGGATTGTAGGAAGAAACCGGAGGAAACCCACCAAGCACAGTGAGAACATGCAAACTCCATGAACACAGATCCGAGGCAGGAATCGAACCTGGAACCACCGTGCTGCCGGGCTACTGTACTTACATTAATATAATATTCATACAACTCATCAGCTACTACTAACATGTGCTAATAAGTGATTTCTTAGCTAGCATTAGTTGCTCAAAAGGGAATGTAAGCATGTTTGGAGTCTATCCCAGATAACTTAAGGCAAGGTAAACCCTGGATAGGTGCCAACTCATCGCATGGCAAAATCACCCACACTCACAAAGATCCTATAGTGATAATATTACTTGAGATTAATAAGATTGGGCAATTAAATACAATTTAATGACACAGGCTTAATGACAGATGGAGGATTTGCCTTAGAATATTTGAGGACATAAAAATATGTAGGTGACGCTGTGGTCTCGCACCTCTAAGGTCAAGGGTTCTATTCCTGCCTTATATATACATTATAGATATATGTGCATGTTCTCCCCGTGCTTAGTGGGTTACCTCCATGTACACCAGTTTCCTCTCATAGTTCAAAGACATGCAGATTAGGTTATTTCCAAATTAAGGGTGTACTCCTACCCGAAGTTTCTTGGGATAGACTCCAGGTTTCTTGTGACCCTGTACAGGATAAGCAGAATAGAAAATGAAGGAATGGATAAAAAAAGTTACAATGGTTATTTAAATTTTAAATAAGCCATGTATAAGAGTGACTGCATTAGAGACAGTGAGAGAGGGAGAGCAAGAGAGAGAGAGAGAGAGAGAGAAAGAGAGGGAGAGCAAGAGAGAGAGTCTCTCCCAGATATACCCCAACAACCAGTATATCCCTAATCAAACTTTTTTTTCTGCCTAAGCACATACTCACACACTTCTTTATGTAAACTACACTGTTTATTTTACTTGAAGTGACTCTTTATCCTGCATAAGCTTGCCAAGCAAGAACACATTATCATCATTACAACAGTTGCAGAATACTTAACATGGAGAGCCTGGAATTAATATAATATTAACAAAGCACCAAAAGCACGACTGTAAGCATCTTAAGGGAGAATGCAATATTAAAAATGACAGCAATGAGAAAATGCCTGCAAAATTCACTTAAGCTAAAATGATCATAATTATTATAGCAATTTGGTGCCAACCAAAAGATGTTAGATTCCATACTGAGTCTGACTCTTTTCATGATTTCTTCATTTCAGGCAGTTTTTTCTAACCACTCTTGATGCTGGCTAGCTCATTATGTACTGTATCTAAATCTGCAGTTCGATGTCTGTAAAGCTGCTATCTCCATTACAATGAAGAAAGCAGCTTCACAGACATTTTTTTATTCATTTAACGATACAGTGTGTATCATTAATATTGATTAACTAATAAAAATCTAATTTTATGAAAACTTATCATTTACTAATCCCCCAATTGTATGGATGGTTAAAACATTTCAATGAATAATGGCTCTAGGCTCAGATCTAGGCTCAGCAACATTATTCTACAGTATGTGTGCAATAATATGGTCAGCTGTTGACCTGAATGTACTGAACAACCCGGGTATCACATCTACAGAGTTTTACTTCCCTGATGATGATATTTCATGGCCTTACACTTTGATAGAGTGGTTCTGTGAGCATAAGGAATCATTTTCACACATGAACTGGCCACCACACTGTGTGCTGTAATCAAAACTAAAGGTGATGGAATCTTAGAGTGTGTGACTTTTTTTTTTTTTTTGGCCAAGCAGTGTAAATCTGTAGTTTGCCTTGCAATCAGAGGAACTGTCGAAATTATGTTGTTAAAATTATTCAGCTAAGCACTTTCTGAGTAGATAATAAAAAGTGCTGAGGTAGAACATACAGTATGTACAGTAAGTATGACATCGTGTTTTATCATAAAATTGTATGATAACTACTGTATACATCTTACACACACACAGACACACAGGAAGTTAGCTTTTCCGCTGACCCCCCTTCTATGTTGCAATGTGCTCCGACAGCACCATGTCCCTCTGGGGAGCTTTGGCATTTACACACTACACAGCTCACATCGTCTCTTTGATAATATCAGCGGAAAGCTGACAATGCCACGGCCAGAGACGGATGTCCGCAGTGCCACTTAACCAAATCCCAGGCTGGCAGGGAATGTCTGCGGCAACTCGCTCCACCTCACTAACCTCAGCGTGTGTGATCAGAATGGAGTATTTAACGCATGGTAATTACTTTTATCCTAGGAGCCTGTCCAGATAGGAGCAGCCATCAATCAAAGCCGCAGTGAAAAGGTGCAGGGTACTACTTAAATATTCATTCACACACACATACACACACACAGAAGTAAACCTAAGATCACGCTCTAAATGACAGCCCATTGGGTAAAGAGCAACGTTTAATATTTCTATTGAGATGTTGGAGATGAGATTGTGACTGCTTATATTAGTGTTAGTGTTAACATGCATGCTAATTTAACCACCGGGAGCTCCTGCATTAACATACACTATCTGTGTCTCACTCTGGCTTTGCACTTTTTTATTCTCTCTTTCCATTATAAATTAGCCTTAAAATCTGTAATTCATAGATAATAATCCTATTTGCATACATTGTCTGGTTCTAAGCAATGCCACAAATGGAGACAATAAGCCCACATACAAAATTTGCATAACAAGCAGTAGATTCATTCTTCTCTCTAGTGCTTTCAGGACTCACATGGCACCAAAAGACAACAATTTCTGCATCACTCACTTCTCCTACACTTAACCAAACTGCCAGGTAAACCTGCTAAAAGATCTACGCACTGAGTATGTATGAGTTTGACCTCCATGGGACTGCTGTTGTCTTTGGCCTTGGGGTAATTTGGTCTGATATGCCTTGAGGGACAGTGGATGATCTGAAGGATTGAGGGGGTGTGGCACTTTGGAACACCACCTGAGGTACAGCCCATGGCTGGTGTGCCCTAGTTGCTAAATACAATCAACTGTTTGCTAAGTACAAGACATCCTGAACTCTACTGATCTTCTGTGTAAAAGCACTGTGCAGGGACTTACCTGCAAAAACAATGTCTACTTACCTCTACCGCACTGTGTCCAGTCTGCGCTGTCTCTGCTTCATTTTTGCCTGAGCAGCAAAAAGAATCATGATTTAGATGGCTTTCACGGAATTATATATCATTAATGAAGGGTGGTCTGTAATGGGATGTTAAATTTGCATTCTCTGTGGCTACCAGACTGACGGTCATGTTCACCGATGATTAAGTAAGTTATATACTGTACAGTATGTTGCATAGGGACATTAGTATGGGTTGCAAAAAGATACTTTATATGCAACAACGTAAATTGCCCTGCATTTGTGTAGCAGAACAAACAACTTCCCTACCACTTCCCAAAAACAAGCCAGTAAGTAGCCTTTAAATGTGGAAAGTGAATGATGGCTTGTGATGGATTGACAGCCCATCCAGGGAGTGTTATCGCAGAGTTGACCAGAATCTTTTTTTTTTTTTTTTTTAAGATTAATGAATCAATTACCAAATATGCTTTAGAATTACATCAGCAAAAGTATGTGGACATCTGACCAGCTAGATATGGGTCTTCCCCAAACTGTTGCCACAAAGTTGGAAGGACAAAAATTCTATAGAATGTGTCTGCATAATTCCATCACTGAATGACAGTGCCCCTGTGCACAAAGCAACGTCCATGATGACATGGTTTGCCAAAGCTGCAATAGGAAATTTCTAGCCGCCTTCTCTGTCCTAACCTCAATCTCATTGAACACCTTTGGCCTGAATTGGAACATTACATGCCAGGGCTCACTAATACATTGTGAACAAATCCCCACCGACTCACCCACTCAAACCTAGTGCAAAGCCTAGAATGAGATATTTAAGATGCGTCAGATGTCCACATATTTTTGGCCATACAGTATATCTGGGTGCAGATATGTGCTACCTGTATGCATGGCATGTCACGCTTCTTGGTTACAGGTTATAATAAAAAAAAGACAAATGTCTAATGTATTTAGTTAATACAGGTCTAAATTTCAAATGCCACATTTTCTGTGATGCATGTGTGCTGTCCATTACACTTTAATTATAAAAATATTTTCTTTGATAAACTTTTGATTAAAATCACAAAATAGTGATAAATCACTAATGTTATTTTTCAATGAATAGATATAGACATGCACATGTAGAAGGTACTGTATAGCCTGTCATCCCAGAACAACAAACATGAGCACAGAGTTATCGAAGATGTGGTGTCTGGCATGGACGGACTTATCACAGACTTGCTTGACCAGATTGGGACGTGAGAAGTTTGGAGGCAGGGTCAACATTCCTGAGCTCTTTCCCTACTGGACCCAGTGTTTTTGGGTGTTCTGGTGCCTTTCTATCGTGGTCAGTATTGACCTTTTTGGTGATTTGTGCTGCATTGGTTTTTCTGTGGGATCAGACTGAAAGGGCTGGCCCTTGGTCTATGCAGGCATGAGTGAGCCTTGGGTGTCCATGATCATGTCTGTCGTTTACCGGTGTATAATTGATAACCAATGTTAATGTTATGTGGCGCTAATATTATGGATGATTGGTGTATATAAAAGCAAAAAAGTCAACATGTATTTTTCAGAACTTTTACCAGGCCCAATTAGGTGAGAGACTCTGCAGGACTCTGCACCCTGTGGTGGAACAACTATATCCTGGTGATGTTCTGTTTGAAGATGACAATGCCTCATGCATATTGCTAAAACTGTACAAGAACTGTTTTGTGATTTTGTGTTTTGTTTTCTGATAGTTAGAGAGTGATCCTCTTACCTGTGTTTGATGATTCTCCCTGCCCCACATTATAACCTCCTGAGATACACACTATGTATGCATTTTTTCTTCTTTCTATTAGTGAAAAGCAGTGAATCCAGAACATTTTGACTTGGGGTTGGACACAGAGCTAGCATCCGTTGTCCAAAGAAAAGCAGGACATTATGCCAGGAATCTTAAGCCAGTCTATGCAATTTCACTTTTGTCACATTGCATGAGATCCTAATAAAAACATGGCTGAATTCTTTAACAGCATGTCCAAAAACAAGTTTTTTTTAAAATGTCAGATTATATAATGAAGATCCTGCCATTAAAGAAAATTACCATGTTTTACATACATTATAAATCAATGTGATGCAAGCTTGTGCCAAAAATGGGATTGCATAAACAACAACATTCTTCAAAGTGAGTCTGAGGTAATATGAATAATTAGAGAAGTTTCCTTTTGCTGTTGTCACTATGGTATTTGCAGCTGTCTAGTGAGTCTTGCATAATGCTGTCTTCCTATTGGTGTCTTAAAAATGAGCATGGTAGGAGAGGTAACACTTATTTAAATAAATTTTTTGAAGCCTTTCAGACCTTTGGCATTGGCAACCTAAATTCGGTGAAAGAGTGGCCACACACAATCAGCCACTGTAATGTAAACTCAGAATGATTACATAACACGCTAAAAGAATACAGACCACTTAACTTACAACCAAAGAATTCTTTCATGATGTGCAATTTCTGTCTACAAATGCACAGTCAAATCAAACAATTTACAGTGTAAAGGTTAACCAATTAACCACAATTTTAAACCCATCAATCACAATTTTAAAACCATTAAAATTAGAACCACCTAGGATTTAGGTTCCCCTTGTTCTGCTGGGGCAGCTTTAGCCACTTGGGACCTGGGCTCCTTGGGACCAATGGGGGTGTGCTGTGGTTTCTGGCACCAGGATGTTAGTAGTGGATCATTTGGGTACTCCATGGATCAGGTTTGTTTGTCCGGTGCATCCTATGGGTGCTCAATCAGATTGGGATCTGGGAAATTTGGAGGCCCAATCAACAGCCTTGAACTCTTTGTCTGCTAAGCCCCAAGTGCAGCAAGGTGTGATGTGCTGGGTATTCTGCTACATTGCCTTTTTCTGTTTAACTGTGCCAGGCAGGCTGGCTTTTGGTCTCCACAGGCCTAAATGAGCTTTGGGTACCCATGGTCCTGTCACAATTTTACTAATAGAGTATATAATTAATTATCATTGTTATTCAAGTTACCTGATCGTGGTGTCATTGTAACTGTTGATCGGTGTATGCCTTTGCTATCATCTTTGCATCTAGAAACTGTTTTAAGCAAATTTGCAGACTTTTAAAACACAATGCCTGTCATGAATCTGAAAAAATTGACTATTGATTTCAATCAAGGTACCATTCAAAATGCAAATACATATAAATGACCTAACTAGTGCAATATTAGCAATAAAGAGATATTTATGTGAAATCTTGTAACACAATTATGTAATTTTACTAGGAGTATCTTTTACTGCATAATGTTGGTTAGCCAACTTGCAGTAGACCTTGTTGTAGCTATGGGTGTTTTTCAGAACCTCAATGCTGCACCATTAAACCCTGCAATAACTCATGGACTTCACAAGAGCTCTGAAGATGTCAATAGCTTTTTTTTTTTTTTTACAAGATAATGCAACCAGCCACCCTGTGGAAACTGGGCCATGAGGAATGTGACAAAGGGTTCATGGTGCTGTTGCCTTCCAAATTCCACAAGTCTTAATTTGAGCGAGCATCTGTGGAATGTGCTGGACAAACAAGTCAGATCCATTGAAGCCCCAACTTACAATTTACAGTACAGCGCTTAAAGGATATGCTGCTAATGTCGTTATGCCAGATACCACAGCACAGCTTCAGGGGTCTTGTGTCCTCTGAAGTCCATCCTTCAACAGATCAAAGCTGTTTTGGATTTTAATGTTATTGATGCCTGCTTGCTTGACCTCCTCTGCCGCTTTTCTTATGTTTTACAATGGTCATATGGCTTTTCATTAAGGAATTCTGATATATTCATGGCGACACAATGTGCATGTTTGTCTTTAAATAAGAATTTGATTAAGATTTCTGTCATTTTAAACGGGAAACAGCATCCTGTTGTGTGGCCAATTATATTTCTGGCTACCTCTCAGCTCTTCCCCATGCATATATATAGACAGACAGACATACAGATAGATAGATAAATAGATAGGTTGGTGCTGAGTACCCGATGGAGAGCTCTGTCTCCCACGGAGCTCCAGTTGGGTGCCATTGTTCTTAGAAGAGAGAGTCTTCGCTCCCTGCTGCTTCTCCAACTCCCCTGCACGGAGAGACAGAGAGAGACAGGCAGAAAGAAAGAAAGACATGTGCATAGATATAGAGACAGACATATACACAGAGAGATGTGTAGAAATCTAAATCACATTGGCACTTTTCTGCTCACTTCCCTGCCTGCTAAAGGAATCCTAATGGGGCCTGTGCTTTTTCACAACACAGTTCTCTTCTCATCTCATCAGCATATACAGAATTGTTCTCCCCAAGCGTACTGTAACTGGTATAACGCCACTGGAGAAAATGATAACCAGCCTTTTAATATGGCAAGACCACAAACCACACATGTTTTAATATAGCTCAACTGTATAATTTAGTGGCAGAAATGATGGAAGGGAATTAACATCTTAGGCCATGCTGGTAAGGACAGTGATCCAAGATGGGGTAAAATAATACTGTTAGCACCCTGAATTTGATTATTCTTATATAACATCACATAAATGTACCATTATTAAAATTATTTATACCACTTACAGCACAGCAATTTACCAAAAAGTACCATTTTAAACATTTGTTAATAAGTGGCGCTTTTTGCCTATTTAGACTTGCATTTGAAAGTCCACAAGACAAGGGCATGTTATCACTTATGGTAAATTGACTGGTTCTCAACTTCGATCCAGAAGTAACATGCTGCACTGCATATTTTAGTGTTTTCTCAGCTCCCAGTACACTTTACTAACTAATCAGCTAATTAACAGCCTTTTTTATTGCAGTGGGTGTGATAGAGCAGGGGAAATACGTTGTGTAGGGCAGGTAATCCTCCAAGACCAGGTCATGTGGTCTGATGATGAGTCCATATTGACCTTATTCCAGAGTGATGGGCATGTCAAGGTAAGAAAGGCAGCACATGAAGCAATGCACCCATCATGATAGTGCCTATACTGTACAAGCCTCTGGAGATGGTGTTATGATCTGGGGTTGATTCAGTTGTTCAGATCTAGGCTCATCAACTTTATATGGCAATAGAATTGAATCAGTTGACTACCTAAATGTGCTTAACCAACTTACCCCATTAATGGATCTTTTTTTTTCTCCCCTGGTGGCACAGCATGTTCCAGGGCAACAATGCCAAGATTCATCAGGATCAAACTGAAATTGGTCCGAGGAATCATTTCAAAAGATGGATTCGCCACCTTCATAACCACAAGGTTTTTGGGATGTGCTGGTGAAGGTTTGACTCTCCCATTATCAATACAAGATTTCTTCCAAATCTTAATGCAGCTTGGGAAGAAAATAACAGTTTTCAAAAATGATCCACAGGAAATGCATGTCATAAACAAAGCTAAAGATGGTTCAAGAAATATTAGAGCGAGCAAGTTGTTTTGCAATAAGGCAGTGTTTTTAATATGGCACACTTGAATGTGGTCAATCTTTAAAATGTCAGATGATCAGAAACAAGAAACAGAAATAGCATAATACTTAATCAACAAGGGACAGCTACAAATGTGTCCAATAAATGCTAATAAGATTACATGTTATTTTTCTAAGGTTCGTCCGGCTCAAAATTGGATTAGCTTAATTGGAGAACTGTGACGGCTCAATAATGAAGAACAATCAAGAGGTTTATCCAAAAGAAGGACAGAAGTTCAGCTCATCTCAGATCCAGGATAAAAAAGGACAGCGACAGAGTGAAAGAAATAAGGTATTCAGGCTTTTTAGAAAGGATCTTAAAACTGGACGCACACACAAACGCACATGCGCACACAAAGAGTTCCCATGGGTCTGTGCTCTGAGGATGTAGTGAACAAAGGCCAGCATCAGCAAGAGACTGGCTTTGAGGTGCACTTTTTGGGTAACACATTCTCAATTTTTTTTTTAACAAATACACACACTTCTCTAGCCCTTCTGAACTGTGTAGTTACTTCCAGTTTCTTTCTTTGCATCTTCCCTCTCTGTTTTGGTCTTTTGAAATGTGCTTGAAAGTCTGACTGCAGTGCAGCTAAGAAACTGAATAAATGCGACATCAAAACACCCAGAGCCGCTTAAAGGATATAAACTCAGGCAAACCAGACAGAAGAGCACACCAGGGCTCAGCAAAAGCTCAAGGAGCAGGAAACAAAAATGCAGAAACGATTTATACTTTACTAGGAACAAAATTTGAACTGAAAATTCAACCATTGTTTTATTGCTCCAAAGTGGAAAATTAATATGACTTCTCTGTAACATGAGTATGAATTAGGGTATTGTCCATATAGAGATAATGGACATAACACTAATAAGTGAAATGAAGTGAAATGTGCAAAAGTCTTAATATTATCTAAATAATACTTGATTTTAATTTTCCTCAAATGGTTGAAAACAAAATTTAATTAATAATCCAGCCAATAAAAATAGTTTCTGCAAAATGTTGTTTTATCTTTGTATATAAAGATATTATTATATATTATAAAATGTAAAGAATGTAGGGAGTCTTTATAGGAAGAAATGATGCTTAAAAATTTGGTTTCAAACAACTAAGGCAATAATAACAGTTCATAATGGTGAGAAAGGAGTACAGACCGTCCCCTCAAAAATTCATTTAAGATTCATCTCTGGGGCAACATCTGCATGGCATCATCTAGAAAAGGTATAAACACTAGTTGTACCATATCAGTCTCTTTTTATTGCTTAGGCAATAAATATTCCTGTCAAGTCAGCAGAAGTAAAATGTAGGCGCCCCTGTGATCATCCTCCAATTGTAGCCTTCATGGTTGATCGGACTATCCCAACAACATCAGTACCAGAATGCCAATGGCTCCTCCAAGGGGTGGAAGGGATTGTTACATGAGCAAGAATAAGTTTCAAGACAGCCAAATCCAGGATATTTGTCCTGACGAGAAGAAATGTGTCTGACAAGCACTGCATCCATATTCCAGTGCTGTACAGGTAGGTGAAGCCTGCAAAAAGCCTGGGGAAGATCTTTGACCGCACCCTGAGAGACACTGACAATCCAATGAACTCATAAAGAGCTAAAGGCATAGCTCATAGAATGGCATAGAATGGTGATCCATGGTGTAGCATGCTGACTGATCACTTCTGGGTGGGTCACCAAGGGTATCTGGTGATCTAACACACCAAATTCCTGGGTTCATCATAATAACGTAAAAATGCTAGGCTGCATAGAATGGTGAATGGCTAAAAAATAGACATTTGGTTGAAATTAGCCCTATCAGAGACGTAGTAAATGCCCACACACACAATGGAAGATGCTAAATCTAAGGGAGGCAAAGAGGACCCCAAAGGTCCTAGTTTCAGAAATGCAAAGTTTATTCGAATCTTAGCGTTTCACCACAATCAACAGTGACTTGAACAAGTGATATAAAAGAAGCCCTTCCTGAGACCCAGACAAGTATCATCTCAGGTATAGACATATATAAACATTGAGGTCCACAAACAATCACCATGTTTGGCAAAAAAGAGACCTGAATACAAAGAACAGCACCTTATACCCACATTAAATATGGTAGCAGCTCTTTAATACTTTAAAGCTATTTTTTTGCCACTGGTACAGGGGCTCTTGCTAAGATCAAATGCATAAATTATTTATTTTAATAATTTATTATTTAATATAAATTAAATATTAGAATATTTCAACAGAAGATCTAGTTGCCTCGGCCAGAAGGTCGAAACTGGGCCTGACTGAGATTTCCAACAAGACGTTGACCTGAAGGACACATCAGAATGGACAAAGAAATGGCTGCAGTGACACAAAATCAAGGCTTCATAATGGCTCCTTTCAGTTTGTAGATTTGAACTTAAATGAAAATGTGGGTACTCATTTGAAGAAGGCACTTCACAAGAAAAACCACAAGAATTTCAATGAGTTGAAAATGTTCTGCATGGAAGAGTGGTTTGAGATCCCTCCATAATTATTCTCCTGCCTTTTTAAACACTACAGAATTAGTCTTTTATTAAGTCCTTTTATTCTCACGGGGAGAGCCTACACCATCTACTGAACTTCATTTGCCCAGTATGTAAGTCATCATCAGGTATGAAGGTTGTCAAATGTCAAATTCCAAGGCAATTTAATAAGCATGGCCACACACTGAGAAATGTACTTCTTTATAGCTGCTACCTTTATGAATAAAACTGTCATTAAACTCTATTAAACAATAACTCCCAATCAAGACCTACAAATGTACACCAACCCATCAGCTGTTTCTTATCTCATTCATTTCACTTGTACTGTATATATACACTTTATATCACGACATAAGTTTGCCTTTTTTAAAGTTCTTTCCATTCCTAAGTCAATATACTGTATATACAGTATCTGTGTATTGTATATCTGTATAAGTTTTGTTAATGTTTTTGACCCTCCCTGACTGACAACACTTTTTTCTACCAATTTTGATTTGTTCCCAGAATTGTTTGCAACTGAATCAACCATCTCAAAGTAATTGTGACATTGAAGATGTGAGATTATTAACATATTAAACGAAACAAATGAAGCCACTTTGCCTCATTACTGGAAAGTATTAATAATCGAACAGCTCGGCTTCCAGAGTTGTAATACTGCAGATTTTTGGCTGAATCCCAAACAATGTTCACTTAAATGGATTTCACTAAACAGGATCACGAATGACATCATTTATACCATCGATAGTTGTTTTTATTTGGAACAGATATTTAGAACACATCCTACTGTATATCTGCAGTATGACAGCTCTAACCATTGGATCAGTTTGAGCCTCGAGGGTCAGTTTAACAGCTCACATCTTAAAACTCAATGCTGCCCACAATTCATAACACAGCATTTTTGGGTCAGTTCCTGCAACTTGAATCACTTGGAACCCAACTGATTGTCTTAGTCTCTTAGTGATTGCTGTGTTCCGGTCTATGGGAGAAAACACACCAGGTCATGTTTAATTAATTCATAAATAATTCTTAATTCTTGATGAATACACAAGTGTGCTCTCTTTAGTTAATTTTTCATTTTCTAAATTTAAAAAAATATATAGAATTTCCCTCATTGCACTCATGGGAATACTTATACTAGAATATAGGACAATATTGTCAAACGCTTAAATAAGCACCAATTGAATAAAAAAAAGTCTCTGACTTCCTGTGCTTTTTTCTAACAGAGTTATAACATCAGGGGTATTTTTAAACCCTGACTTAGTTCACCAAGTGAATCTTCCAAATGCTGTAAACTATATCTTTTTAAGTCCAAGAACTGGATTTCAAGAAAAGCTGGTCACCTAACCAAAAGCCACCCATGCACCTATTTTGTTATATAACCGTAAAATGTTATTTTTGTGGACTACTTCACTGCTAGATTATTTGAAACATTGCTCTCTCTCTCTCTCTCTCTCTCTCTCTCTCAATTTCAGTAGTCATGTGTAATCTGGATTAGGGGCAATTTCAATAGGCTCTTAAGCAGTGTGAGCCTTATTTGTCATGCATTGTGCCTCCAATCAATCAGAAAACATCAGGATTGATAAATCACACAAATTAATGTTTCCGTTTCACCAAATTTGCGAGTCCTCATTGCATAGTGATTATAAA
>JAOVVB010000015.1:5015791-5031230 GCA_028570985.1 Heterobranchus longifilis | reverse complement strand
TATCTATCTATCCATCTATCTATCCATCTATCTATCTATCCATCCATCCATCCATCCATCCATCCATCCATCTATCCATCTACTATATATATATTATACTATCATCTATCCGTCCATTCGTCTATCCATCCATGAATCATTCCGGCTTTAAGGAAATAAAAAATGTTCTAAAAAATAAATATATATTGTCACTGTGTATGAGTCCATGTTTGTTTCCAGGCAACTGAGAGTGAATCCCTTCAGACCTCTGCCCACAGATACCCAAGATACACACAGCAATCTGCCAAGAGCCAGATGCTGCGGCAACTCGAGGAAATCCTGAGATTAATGAGTGTTTGCAGAGTAAAGTTATCCAACCTAAGCTAATACAGAGGTTAGCACTGACAGCATGGTGAAAAAAGTTAGGGCAAAAGGAAGCATTAAGCAAAGTTATTATCTACCAAACTGTCGTTTACGGTGCAAGAGTGCCCACGCACACGAAACTTAAAGTTTCACTTTCCTTTTATTAGACTCTAGATAATAACTTTCTTACAGTTTAAGAGCATGCCCATAGGGTTGAATATAAGTATAAATATTAATCGAGGACATATACGGTGTACTTCAATATGAATAATTGAAAACTGCACAGCTTACAGCAATGAATCATATGGAAGGTCCAAACTTGTTGTAAGGCTGAAAGATACTGTACATTACTCTACAGATTTTTGTTTGTGTTGTGTTTATGCATAATTAAAAAATATTATTTAAAGCTGGGAAATTTGTGTTTGTCTTTGCATATAAGTAAGTTACATACAAATAATATTACAAAAAATAAATTGCATTTAAATTGCATTAAGGTGGATATGCATCCAGGGTGGTACATACTGTAGTCCATTGCAGAAAAATGCTCATTCACACCAATATCAGAGAAACCAGAGAACCCAGAAGAAATTAAACCATGGAAAGAACACAGATACCACTGTGTCACCCACAATACATTTAGTAACAGTAAACTGTACACACACATCTACAGTATATAAAATGTATGTACATCAATGTAAATCAACATATTTAGCTTGTATTACAAGATAATCGCAAGATACAATAAGATAAGATTTTTTACTCACTCACTCATCGTCTATACCGTTTTATCCTGTATACAGGGTTGTGGGGGCCTGGAGACTTAGGGCACCAGGCAGTGTACACCCAATTCATCGCAGGACAAACACATATACACACACTCACATTAACACACTACAGGCAATTTGGGAACCCCATCCAGAATATACCCAGTCATGTGTCGATGAGATAGGCGTCAAGCCCTCTTCAAACCTGACACAGAATAAGTGGCATAGATAATGGATGAATGGATGGATGTTACCATAATAAAATGGATTAAGTTGTAATAACTTTTCCTCATCTTATACACCAGAAAATTTTTCAACAATTACATTTTCTTAATCTCTTAACAACTAAATTAAATCATTTTAACTATGTATTCCAGTTACATTATAGCAGCTGTACCTGACTGTAACAGTCATTCCCTTAAAATTAAATGGAGCTTGTCATGTTAATGGGAAACTGTTATGTTGTGATGTATTCTGAATCCATTACAAATGGCTGGTTTATGTGTGTTTATTATTGGTCTGGTCCAGTAAATGACCTGTTACTACAGAAATAAAAATGTATTAGCATATTAGCATTAGCAGGTTTATCACATTATTATAAACCCTTTATTTAAATTACACCTGGCACTATTGTTAGTTACTGTTACAAATACATTCAGGTCGGATTCTAAAAATAATCTGCATTTAATTATGAACTTTATAGTTTACATCAATCTATAGCGGTACATATTGTGATTATTTTAAGGCTACGTTACTGTTAAAATACTGCTAAATTTACGCTTTAGTTTTTGGTTTTCTAGTCCAAGTCATTTTGTGTCTTTATAGTTTCCCCTTTGTCAGTATGATAAACATTTAATGTATTGTTTTTTTATTGAGCCTGACTTTCACACAGACAAAATAGATGAGTAGAATTAGTCATGCTCAAGCATTTGTTCACAAAAAAATGTAATTTGATAATTAACAACAGTAATCCATGAGGGCAAATGGCCCATTAGTTGTTTAATGTTAAATGCAGCATGCTTTAATGAACATTAAGCACAATCAGCCATGCATGACTGAATGATTGGAAGGTCATCCACTGCTGTAATGTAATGTTCTAAATGTATGAATAAGCATTCTTTTGTCCTGAGCCAGCCAATACTTCCAGTTATTGACACTGAAGGTCAATGAAGCAAAGAAGCACAAAGAAGCGTATTTAAGGAGGATGATTTATCTGATTACCAGCAAAACAGCAAGGAGGATATCACTCAAAGCTGGCAACACGCTCAGACAGGTGACCATAGTGAATAAGGATAGATTAAGGCAGGATAAAAGTACTGTATACTATCCAGGAGATCTCTTCTGACCTACTTGTGTGTCAAAAATTATTGTAGTGCTGCATTTTATCTAGGACTTTAAAAATGGCATCTGTCGTTGACTTGGCTCATATTTTGAATCTGTGTCTCCATTTATCTTCATTTTATAAAATTACAGGCACTCTATGACTTTAGAGGATAACGTAAGAAGAAAAACTGTCCTGGAAAATTTACTTTCCATTAATCCTTCACTTCAGCTTGGCAAAAAAAGAATACACTTTTAAAAGTACTACAAATCCACAATGTCTACTTACTGTATGTTAAAGTTTTTAAGTATTTGTTTCTGATTTGAACAGATCTACTGTAAATTAGTGACCCATACAATTACATTTCAATTAAAAAGAACAGTGTGTAATATTCTTACAATTTATTTGGCACTTTTCTACACAATAGAGATATGTTTAAGCATTAAATATGATATTTATTTAGATAAAAATGAATTAAGTTAATAAAAAAGATTATAAGATTACTGCATGAATGAGCAGCCTGTAGTGTTTAAATTAAAGTTGCTAGCAAGTATGTTTTCTACATACATTACAGTGTGTTGATGGGCTTATAGTATCTATACATACATGTATTGTTTTTGACTTTATCCTTATCAAATAGCCTTGATCTCCATTTTATGTCATTAGCACAATTTTCATCTCTAAATAAGTATTTTTATCTGGTTAATAATGGCTTTGTATATAGCACCCTTTGGAATTAATGCCCAGTTTGTAAGACAGGTATTTATATAAGAATGCTATATTATATATACAATAGGGAAAATAATTATTTGATCCCCGAGCAAAACATGACTTAGTACTTGGTGGAGAAACCCTTGTTGTCACGGTAAAATGTTCCTTGTAGTTAGTTACCAGGTTTGCACGTATTTAGGAAGGGATTTAGGTCCATTACTCTTTACAGACCTTCTCTAAATCCTTAAGGTTTCTTGCCTGTCGCTTGGTAACCCGAAGTTTCGGCTCCCTCCATAAATTTTCTGTAGGATTAAGGTCTAGAGACCGGCTAGACCACTCAGTCTTTTTTTTTTTTTTTCATGAGCCACTCCTTTGTTGCCTTGGCAGTATATATCCATGACCCATCTTCAGGAGGTTCTCATCCAAAATATTACAATACATGGCCCCGTTTATTGCCTGTTCAATGCGGCAAAGTCGGCCTGTACCTTTAGCAGAGAACCATCACCAAAGCATGACGTTTCCACTCCCATGCTTGACTGTAGGGATGGTGTTCTTAAGGTCATAGTCAGCATTTTTCTCCCTCCAAACACAACGAGTCAAGTTGAGAAGAGCTCATCTGACCACAGCACTTTCTCCTAATTCTTCTCTGTTAAGTGGCAGACAGGTCTGTATATGTGTCTTCTCAAGGAGGGGGACCTTGCAGGGATGAAGGATGTCAATTCATGGCAGCATATTGTGTTACCAATGGTTATTTTGTATTTCTTTCATTTGAAAATATCCAAATCCAACAGTTGTCTCCTTCTCACCAAGCTTCTAGCTGATGGTCTTGTAGCCCATTCCAGTCTTGTGCAGGTCTAAAATCTTTGGACAGCTCTTTGGTCTTGCCCATGGTGGTGAGGTTTGAATGGAAGATAGAGATTCTGTGGACAGTGTCTTTTATACACATAATGAGTTGTTGTTAGGAGCACCTTTTTAAATTCAGCTGTGTACCATATGAGCACATAACCAATCTGTGGGAGCCAGAATGATTGTCTGTTTGGTAGGTGATTAAATACTTATTTTTGTCACTGAAATGCAACTCAATTTATAACATTTATATAATATGTTTTTTTTTTCCTGGATTTTTGTCTCTATCCTTTAAAATGAATCTATGATAAGAAAAAAAAATCATAGACCATTAATTTCTTTGTATGATGGCAAACTTACAAAATCATTAATTATTTTATTTTATATTTCATATTTAATTTATTACTGTATATAGCAAGGATCATTTTCATTTAAAGACAGTAAAGTATTTGAAAAATTCTTCTGTGCATATTTTGGAAGGTCGTTCATTAACATCCATTTTAAATTCATAATTGCATTTTACCCACTCAATTATGCAACTGAAGAATGATGTCTTATAATCCAGACAGAGAAAGAATAAGAAAGCTAAAGAAAATTTAAAGCCACATTTGTGCACTGTGAGAAGAGAAGGAAAGAAAATGAACTGAAAGTCCAATCAAGCAGTGTAGTAGAATCATTTTAGTATGCCAGCATTGATTTTCCAGTTTAATCTAATTGTTAGTTTCAGCTTGACTGGATCCATTAAATAAACTCACCATTGTTTTAGTCTTTTCATTGATTCTTTCAAAGGCAAAGTCAAGACACTGAAATTTCCAGCGACAAATAACGCATGACCTCATCTAACAGCCCTGTCTATATGTGTCAGAAAAGTAGCCCTTTCAATGATATCCTAACTAAACCTTGACTTTGCCTAGCAACTACAATTCCCATTGTAGTTTACAATTACAATTCCCTAATAACTCTGGGAATTGTAATTTGAGATATTTGATATCAATATCAAATGTAAGGAAGGCTGTAGGGATAATCTATAGAGAACTAAAATAACTAAATAAGTCAGTATCAAGTCGAAAAAAAAGATTAAAATGAACTGTCTGAAATTTTAATGTAACTTATACAGAGTGCCCCAAAAATTTAACACCATTTGGAATATGAATATCTGAGTTACTCCATGTCCTAGGCAAATGAAACTAAATGGGCTTCACAAAGCTTCACAAATGTTAAATACGCGCACAGCCTGTGATACGACAAACGTCAAGTCGGTAGTCCAGCTCCTGCTAAACATGCTGTAGCATATCTTGCATAACATTCTCCAGTGCCTCAATGATTCTCTGCTTGATTTCCTCTAGGCTTGTGGGAAGAGGGGGGTAAAGACCAAACCTTTCACAAAGCCCCATAGAAGAAAATCACAAAGGGTCAAGTCAGGTGAACGTGGTGGCCATTTCAACAGCACATTATCACTGGCACGCCCGATCCTAAAGTAAAACATTAAACTTTACATAACTCGTTAAAATTTTTGTGAGAATTGCCTAAATTGTTAGACTATGAAATGATGTCAAATTATTTGGGACACCCAAGTAAAATATATAATACAAGTCAAAAGTTTAGACACACCTTCTTTAGTCTTTTCTTTTTTCTTTCTACACTGAAGGATTCTAAAATATGAAATAATCTGCTTTGAACAGTTGATATTGAGATGCCACTTTTGCTCTGCAAAGCCTTCATAACGGCTCTAATCTGAGGTGCTGTTAATTGGTACATCAGAATTCAATGCAGTATGGTTCCCAAAATTAAGATAACTTCCACATTAATTTTAGTGCAATCAAAGCATGGTCTTACCTCTTAAATTACGAATAAAATCCTCCAGCATCATCTTGCGGTCAGGCTTGATGTTGGGACTGTACATGTCCGTGTTGAGGAGGATTATGGCAAAGGCTAGGATGAAAATGGTGTCTGGGTTGTGGAACTGCTGCACCACATCTGGATTGCACATGCAGTAGCGCTGACTAAGAAAAAAATCCAAAAACCAACGAAAGAGATAAATACAAAATTTTAACATTTACATTTTGTAGATGTAATGTTACAGTGAACAGTGTATTACAAAAACCATGAGGGCAACAAATAATGCTGAGCAATTTCAATGATGAATAAAATACATAACAGATCAGGTTAGGTGTCATTACAATAATACAGAATTACAAATGTATGCATGATTACTGCCGCATTACAAGCTTTTATTCTATTATGGGCTTATGAGTATGAAAACAAAACATACAATATAGGTCTTTTATGACCATAATGCGGTGTAATTTGGAGACCCATTTCCAATGCAAACAGAAGGTAAAACAGATCTGAAAAACAAATGGAAAAACAAATGGAAATATGATGCTGGAGTGATTTGTAAGCCCATATGTAAAGCAGAAATGATCCCTACCACATTTCTCTTGTGAACACAGTGTAAGGCTCTGCAGGTATTTAAATATAATTTTAGATTGTAAATACTGCTGGCCTTCACATCCCATGTCTAATATAATGCCTTTATACATGAGACAGGTCAACCTAGTGTAACACGATTAAAAAAAAATGGACCAAGCTCAATCTTTTGAGTTATTGGTAAACAAAATAGATGCACTATGACTTCAGATTGGTAAAAACCCAAGATCTTCCAATATTCCATTCCAGTGATGGTGTTTTACAAACTCATAGAATGTAGCAAAATTATTTATACCATGCCATACGCCTCCACAAAATATCACAGAGTAACATCATTATTACAGCTTCATAATGCCACAAACACCTGCCCTGAATCAAACAATCCAAACATATCCATCCAATAAATGTGTGCACAAACTCATAAAAGTGGAAAATGTTACACTGTCTTTATGAAATTAATTTTAACCAGAATCATTTATTAAATTATATTTCAGTTTAGATTAGTTTTTTCCCTAATATTTAGCCTAATATTAAGTCTCTCCTTTGCCACTAAACCAGTAATGATCTGTGTGTTCTGACACCTTTGTATTGGAACAAACATTAACCTGTCCTTAACTTGAGCTACAGTAGCTTTTCTATTTGATCGGACTAAACAGGCTGGTCTTGGCTCCCCATGTGCATCAGTGAGCCTTGGCCACCCACAAGCCAGCTCAACAGATATCCATCCTTGGATCACTTTTATTTCCTGACCACTGCAGCCTGGGAACATCCCACAAGAGCTGCAGTTTTGGAGTTACTCTGACCCAGTTGTCTAGCCAGCTCACTTTGGCCCTTCTCATACAGTAGTAGCTACATTTTCATTATCTTCTTACAATGGTGGCTGGAAGTGGGTGGGATATACAGTATTCAGCAGCAAAATTAACCTTTTTTTCTTGAAGTTGATGTGTTGGAAGCAGAAAAAAATGGACACGCATAAGAATTTGAGTGACTTTGACAAGGGTCAAAATGCTGCCATTTTGCCTTCACTAAGATGTACGACTTATTTCCGGAAATACGAAGTGTCTAATCCAAATTCTAGACCTCTCCTCCATGTCTTAGGTTAGTGTGTGTGTAAAATCTAATATCTGACTTCAGATATTTCAGATATTTATTCCGGGGATCAGCAATTGTTGGACCTTGTCAAAGACAAAGCATGCACCATTGCGCTTTTATTTTACCACTTTGTGTTAGAGTTTCTTACACTGACAGTAGTGTCTAATTGAGTTCCTGCCTAATTCCCGTTTAATACAATTACAATCATTGATTGCCAATAAGCGTGACAAGGCGGCTTGTTTGTTATGGTTTATATTATGCTGTGATTTCGTTGCTCTTTTCACCTGTCATGGTGTTGGTTAATTACAGTACGTGTTTACAGATTTCTGGCTCGTAACGTTTAGTTGTTTTCCGTCCAGTTGTTTCTGTTTTAGTGAGCTCATAGCTTTTTTCTTTTTTTTCTCCTTTTCTATTTTTGTGGTTTCCTGATTTATGACTCTTGTCTTTTTCATCCAGTTGTTATTATGGATATTTCTTGTTTAACTCTGTCTCCCTGTTCTATCATGTTCACTAGACAATGACTAAGACGCCCTAACATCCTTACATTTTTTGTTTGTTTAAAAATGGGCTTGGTGCACCTGAGCCTGAACGTTTCATATTCTGACAATAATTTAGTATCTAACCCACCCTCACATGCAGCCAGTCTTTAGGAAGTCTTGTGTAAACGCACCGGTTTTAATGGTAGTCCCTTAATATTCCCACATCCTGGATTTTAATATTAATTGTTTGCCTTGTTTAAACACACAGAACTCCATACTGACTACAAAACTTCATGAATTATGAATACTAGACTGCTTTGTGAACCTTCTGAATTTTAAGGGAGCTCTTTTAGCTATTTGTGAAGTGCCGAAGGCTGTGTGCTCAAGCAAAAACTCTAATTTCATGGTAAAAAATCAGAACAACCAGGTAGAAGTCCCCCAACCCCCCAAGGCCTGTGCATACTGAACTAGACGATCAGCGCCTACTTTCTCCACAGGCCACGGAGTATAAGTGATTATGCGAGAACATACACACACTTACATTCCGGCATATCAATGTCTTCCGCACAGCTGTGAGGCAGAAACTTTATTATATAATGTACGATATTGATAATCTATTGTGATTAGTTGTATAGTAAAGTTCATTCTTCACAAAAAAATGTTTTGTTTATATCTTTGTTCTTTGGTTTCATGCTAATGAGAAATATGAAGAGCTGGCGGTCGCACTAACTCGTTTATTCCATCTTTCATTAAGATACCAGCTGCTTTGTGCATTGCTGTTTTCTCCTCAGATCCATTTATTCATTTCTTTCTGCCATGGTCTATCCTTCCTCATTTTTTTAGGAAGGATTTGGCAAAATAGCAAAGGTAGCAATGGGGGAGGCAGGCAGAGACAGACTGGGTTATGTTATGCAATCGTGGTTATTTATAAACCGGCACCAAACACATTAAAATGAAGCACTACAGGCTTGCAAATGTCACTGCGGTTTCCAGGGTTAAAGAAAACAAAAAGATTAACTGTTTAATGACTGAAACCACAAAATATGTGCAATTGTGGTCAAATTGGGAAGCTCATTTTAGCATTTTATCATATTTTAGCAACCTTTTAGGATTATTGTTGCATTGTACAAAATGATCTCAATAAATCTGCAATCACAGAAGGTTATTACATTCTGTTTATGTTGTCCATCAGCATAGTTTGGGATCATGTAAAAAGAAAAAAAAAAAGAAAAAAAGAGAGAGAAACATTCTTTAAATGAGCTTGAGGTATTAAGATATTAAGATGCGGCATGTAAAAATGCTGTAAAGTACTGTAAGAATGCTTTCAAATATATATGCGTTCATAGTTTATTCTTACCAATTGACAAATTGGAAAGTAAATAAAAAAGATCTAAATCAAGTAAGTATTTGGTGAAACCATCCTTTGCACAAACACACACACTCTTGCACACAGTTTTTGAAGGAACTCAGCAGGTAGGTTGTTCCAAGCAGGTCTTCTGTGGATGTAGGCAGCATCACATCCTTCTGCCTCTTCATGTAATCCCAGACAGACTTAATGATGTTAAGATCAGGGCTCTGTGGGGGCCAAACCATCACTTCCTAGGACTATTTGTTCTTCTCTATGCTGAAGATAGTTCTTAATGACATTAGCTCTATTTTTGGGGTCATTAACCTGCTGGAGAATACATTTGGGACCAATCAGACACCCAGCTGATGCATGATAGATACAAGTATCTGCCTGTATTTCTCTGCATTGAGGACACCATTAATCCTGACCAAATCTCCAACTCTATTTGCAGAAATACAGCCCCAAACTTGCAAGTAACTTCCACCATGCCTCATCATTGCCTGCAGACACTCATTATTGTACAGCTCTCCAAAACAACCTGCATCCTGGTACAATCAAATATCACACATTTTTATTCATCAGTCCAGACCACCTTTGCTAAATTTTCATGCACATTTGAGTCACTTAGCCTTGTTTCCATGTCAGAGGTATGGCTTTTGGGCCACAATTCCTCCATGGAGACTACTTCCAGCCAGGCTCCTTGGCAGATCTTGCATCTTATTGCTGTGCTCAGTCTTGACATGGTGTATGACCTGTGCCATAAAACTGTTCTCTACAACCTCACCGTACATCTGACTTTCATCCACAAAATCCTTGACTTTGTGCAAGTATAATAATTTATGTAGGTTTGAAGCCAAAGAGATGTCACACCAAATATTGATTTAATCAAAGATGTATGACTGCCAGAAATTCATTAGTTGTATTTGATCACAGTGGCACTAAATCTGATGCCAGTGAGCCTGTGAGCCTATGTGCTCTCAAGACCAAAGAATTCTTTTACAGTTTTATTTGCTGCGACAGCAAAACTTTTCTTAAAATTCTCCCATATGCATAGCAATTCGTGAATTCTTGTTAGTCAAATAGATAAAGCACTAAGTTGACATGATTTGTTTCTGAATTCATATTTATGAGCATTTATTATCTTTAATTATAATACAAGCAAGCTGGCTGACTGAGAAAGGGAGATGTTCTGAGAACTGGCCCATTCATGTAACTTATCCTTGTTTAAAATGCAAATAATTTGTTTCTCTCATCTAATCATCTATACCGTTTTATCCTGTATACAGGTTCGCAGGGACACGGAGCCTACCCTCAGAAGGCACGAGGTGGGGTACACCCTAGACAGGGTACCAAGCCATTATAGGGCACATACACATACAGTAAACAGGCTCATTCACATAATATGGGCAATTTGGGAACGCTAATTATCCTAAACAGAATGTCTTTGGACTGTGGGAGGAAACCGGAGTAGCCGGAGGTAACCCATTAAGGACGGGGAGAACATACAAACTCCATGCACACAGAGACGGGAATCGAACCCAGACCCTCCAGGTGCAAGTCGACAGTGCTAAACACTAAGGTTCCCAAAAACTTTGTTGTTAAATTAAATGATTTTAAAATAACATAATGCTCATGTCTGTTGAAGTTGAAAGTCAAGCATTGACACTACAACCATATGTGTTAGATCTTTTCATAATTTATTCCCGGCATGTTCAAGAGATGAGCAACTGAGATGATCATCCTGACATATTTACAGATGTGTTTCATTAAAATACTGATAGAACAAAAGGGGAATGATAAAAGAGCTCTTAACATTATGGTGAACTAGGCTGTGTCTGTCTTTTTAGGTGACTATTATGGACACCCTAAGGCTTGTCGCTGAAGTGACTGGTGATGTGCAATGAAAAGCTTCACTTTGCAGTTAACAAGACAACTTTGCATGGGATTCAATGCATTGCAGAATACATTTTAGGTATTTCAATGAAATTAAATATGTTAAATAGGACTGTATATACAGTCAGATATGCACAAGTCTACAGCACAATAAACAGTACTGTAAAAAAGTCTTGAGCTATTTCTTCATATTTTGCTTCCAAAGAGCCAGACTTTCTTGTTTTTTTTTATGTAGCCTTGAGGAATAGTTCTTCAGGCTTCCTGGAGGACTTTTTTGGCTCTCTTTTTCATCAAGTGTTGGCTCTCGTTTTCAGTCCAGTTTCTGTCCCTGACCGATTTCAGAGGACTTTTTGTTTGTTAAACCACACAGTGACCTACAGTATAAATCATTTAAACATAAATAGTCAGTGATTAGTATACTGGTGATTCTGAATCCTGAGTGGCTGGAACAGACGAGAGGGGAAATGAGGTTGCTGCTGAGGTTACATAAACCACCAATTTAAATTGTATCTTTTGACACTTTTTAGCCTGTCAAAGTAAAAAAAAAAAAATAATCTAATTTCTTTAATTTAAAATGCATGATTTAATTTAATTTAAAGGGGTGGCTCAAGACAAATAAAATAAATATTGCTAAAGAAATAGCAAGAGCAAGAGCAATTATATAATCTAATTGGTTACTTAACACTAAATAGTGGACCAGAATATTAAGATGCTATTATACTGTATTTTTCAATGTAACTTGTTAAGCAGACAGATTGTGCCTTAAGAATTCCATGTTTTTTTCCCCAGGATTTTTAAATAATATTCCACATTATCCTTGTTTTTAACACCCTTTAACACAATCTGTACTGATTTCACAGTATACACCTTTATAATGGTAATGATTTATATGGAGATGGGTTCCTCTTTAGCCCTGGTTCCTCTAAAGGCTTCTTGTTGTCTCACGAAGGTTTTTCCTTGTCCTTGCCACTCTTACTTCTGGCTTGCTGATTATAGATCTCAACCTACATCCATAATAATCTAAAGCTATCATGAAAATAGACACTAAAGGAAAAAGAATAATTGAATCAAACATGGGTGGATAAGAATTTTCTTGCTAGCTGGAATGGAGCTCACTAGCTATTAGAAAAAAACATGATTTAAAAGTACATTACAGATTATGTAAAACCTCCAATTGACATTTCTTAAATTTAATCAAGTCAGTTGACATGCTGCTAAAGCTCTATTTGCTCCCTGATGTGTCCAGGTGTTTTGATTCCGCTGTGAATTCAATTAAGCAAATGGTGCTACCAAAATAGTATTTTGTTTTTTCACATGCGTGGATCTGAAATACCGCATATCTCTATTTAATTAATAAAAAATGAAATGATTGATTGAATGATTTTCTGGCTGCTGGTAGTATTGTGAGTTTTCATGCTGTTTCAGGTGCAGCACCTGTTTCTCATAGTGCTGCTGTCTTAGCATTGTGTATGGAGGTGAGAGAATTGACTGTGACAGGGCAGTAACAGTGTGTGTGTGCGTGGGCAGACACACACACATATGGTCTCACCTGAATGCTTCGATGAGCCGCTCCACTTTCTGCGCCTCGCCCTGAACACGAATGTGAGCCTGGAACTTTCGCAGAGCCTCATCCAGCTCCATCCCTGAGAAATCCATTTCATCTACTACACAACTACAGAGCAGAAAGACAGAAGGGATAACAGGATGAAAGAAAGAAAGTAAGAAAGGGACAGAGTTAAAGTAAAAATGCAGTAAAGATTTAGTGTCAAGCAGAGGAAGATGGTTCCTCTTGATTAGTCCTGTCCTCTCTGTCGTCTTCCTAATACTTTGGGTTCATTGGGAGTTGTCGCTTTCTACTTTCTCATTAGGGATTTATGACAGTGGCTGTTGTTAAAAGCGTTATCTAAATAAATTGAAATTGAAGGTGAGCAAAAAGCCTCCCACACTACTTCCTTTGAATATTAAGAGAAGAGAGGAAAACTGAAAAGAAACCTACAGTATGGTATCACATAAGGTAACTCTCCAAAGATTTTGTGGCGGGCGGTGGTAAAGTTCCCCATAATGTGAAAGACACACATAAGTATGAGCTGAAAGACTAGGCTAGTATTTCTGTTCATGATTAATAGTAAGAATGGTGTGACTATTACCGACCTACAAACTGAACTTTTGTACTATTATATTAAATATTACATTGTGTTGGCAGCACGGTGGCGTAGTGGTTAGCACTGTCGCCTTGCACCTCCAGGGTCCGGGTGTGTGTGCATGGCGTTGCATGTTCTCCCTGTTTCCTGCAGGTACTGCGGTTCCCCCCACAGTCCAAAGACATGCAGATTAGGCAGATCAGTGTGTGAATGCGAGTGTGAATGTGAAAATGGGAATAAATACAATGGTAGACACCATTGGCCTCCACGGTCCCTAGTTGAACTACAGAGGTTCCCAGATGGATGGATGGACTAGATAGTGCTATTGAGTACAGAGCTAATGCCAAGATACACACTCTACCAGTATTCATGCAATGCAGTGTACCTATGATTTACCAATATCGAAAAGCAAAATAATATTAAAAAGAAGATTAATTACTTAGATCTGAGAAATGGTTTGCTTTTAACAAAACTTTTCTGTTTGTTTATATAATAACAATGCTGAGAATTTGGTGAATATCATTCAGTAGTGAGAAGCACACTTGAGCCAATTACTGTTATTGTCAATATATGAGTTAAACATACTGTATGTAGTGGCACATATATTCAGTCTCCCTAAAGATGTGTAAAACATTTCCTCAGTCCATCATACTGCATGTGTACATGTGTGTCGACTAATCAGAATATGCAGAGAACAGTGCTCAAGAGTACACAGTCTTCCAGATGGAGCACTGTTTGCTGTGATGTGAATGTGAATGTTGTGACAGGCAGATCTGGCCTGTATAAACGAGCCAAGCAGACTGACAGATTGACTCAGCATATGTGCACACAGAAATGTGTAGAAAGCCTCCTTAACAGGCCGAACGTGTGTCAGTCTGCTTTGGCACTTTGGTGCTTATGCTGTCTCATGAGTCAGTGTCTTACAAGACAGATATGAATATACAGGTAAATAAAAGATTCCTGAATATTTCATGATACTGGTAACATTGTGTATGCCTGAAGAATACATTAATGGGTTAGAATGTTTACATAGCCATGAAGCCCAGAAGAAGTGGAAGATTTATAAATATTCTATATCTGAAATGAAATCTATGAAACAATTTCTAATAACTTCCATTTGTACATACGTAAATGGGGCAATTTCCTTATCATGTTAATGTTTTCTGACTGGCTGTTGTAACAAAACGAGGATTGTGGGATAGCTAGGACAACATATGGCATCACAGTGGATTAGTGGTTAGCACTGTTTCCTTGCACCTCCAGGGTCCGGCTTTGATTCCTGCCTCGGGGTCTATGTGCATGGAGTTTGCATGTTCTCCCTGTGCTTGGTGGAGTTTCCTCCTGGCCCTCTGGACTCCTTCCACAGGCAGAAGACATGCAGATTATGCTAATTGAAGTTCCCAAATTGTCCGTAGTGTGTGAATGAGCGTGTGCGTATATGTGTTTGTCCTGAGATTGATTGGGTAAACACCGCCTGGCCCCCACGACCCTGTATACAGGATAAAATGGTATAGATGATTGTAAAATGGGAATAAATACAGTGGTCACAATTGGGCTCCACGACCCCTAGTGGGACCACAGAAGTTGGTGCTTGGTGGGTTTCCTCCAGGTCCTCCGGACTTCTTTCACAGGCAAAAGACATGCAGATTTTGCTAATTAGAGTTCCAAAATTGCCCATTAACCGGAGGTCCTACCACGATTGTAAAATGGAAATAAATACAGTGGTCACCCTTGGGCTCCATGGTCCCTAGTGGGATTACAGAGATTCCTAGATGGATGGACGGGTTGAGGACAAGTTATGACTAGACTATATGAACTAAAAAGGGATAATAGCGGTTTTAAAAATTGTGTCGCAGATTTGACAGATTTGTGTATTTTATTTGCTTTAAACAGTAATGTAAAATGTTTGCATGTTGTCCTCATGCTTGGTGGGTTACATCTGGATACTCTGGTTTCCTCCTACAGTCCAAAGACATGTAGATTAGGCTAATTGGGGTTCCCTAATTGCCCGTAGTGTGTGAATGAGTGTGTGTATGTGTGTGTGCCCTGCGATGGATTGGCACCCTGTCCAG
>JAOVVB010000015.1:4965629-4976970 GCA_028570985.1 Heterobranchus longifilis | reverse complement strand
AATTATACACTCGTAAACTAGCAACAGAGACCATAGACTAACCCATCCGGTCCGATCCCACAGAAAAGCCAATGCAGCACAATCCTCTGAAAAAGTCAATGCTGGCCATGACCAGGGCACCAGAATACCAAGTGTGTCACAGAGAGTTCAAGATTGATGACCAAGACTCCAAATTCCCAAAATCGGGCAACTACGGTACGTGCCAGACAAACAAGCCCAACCCACACAAGGCCAACCCATAGCACCCAAAGGATCTGCCATGTGTGGCATAAGGGAAACCTACGCCATATTAAAATTAATGATATGGTTGATGGGTGTGTAGTGTATGTAAGACTTGTAAGAAGATTAAAAATTACTGAAATTGGGTTAAGGACTGACCAACTGTCCAATGTGTTATTACGTTTTATGTATTAAAAAAAGTGGCAAAATATGACAAGAATTCACAGGATTATGACTAAATAGCTCCATGACCATAACTAAAATTAATCAGAAAAAAAACTTCAGTTTGTTAGGAAGTATAAAGATTGGAGTTTGGAGCAATGGAAAAAAAGGTCATGTGGTCTGATGAATCCAGACTGACCCTAGTCCAGAGCGACGGGTGCATCAGGATAAAAAAGGAAGTAAATGAAGCGACAGACCCATCATGCATAGTGCCCAACGTACAAGCCTGTAGAGGCAATGTTATGATCTCAGGTCGCTTCAGTCGGTCAGGTCTAGGTCTATTATGTGGCAATAAAATGAAGTCAGTTGACGACCTGAATGTACTGAATTGTCCCATCAATGGATTTATTTTTTTCTTATTTGATGGCATGGGCAAATTCCAGACATTAGGAATTATTTTCACACATAAATTGTCCATCATATCTTGTATCCTATAATCAAAGATAAAGGCAGTCAAATGAACTGTGTTCATATTGTTTTGGTAGGTTGTGTTCAGTAGACATGTTGCTGTTTCATTGCCCCCAGGTATTAATAATAATGCAGCAGTAAGTCCGAATTGAGCTCTGGTTACATCTACTTAATCTAAAATGTCCAGGTCTGTAAAAAGTTTCTTCTTCTCTTCACTTCTATGGTACCACCATCTTTACTCCTGAAAACAATCTTTATGCTCCCTATTTTTCTGAGAAGCACATTAATCACCATGCCCTGTGGAAAGTAAGGCCAGAGTGGAAATTCAGAGTGGAAACTGCATAAAGAAGTACAGTTACCCTTGCATTATATGGTCAACCCTGCAATAGGATGATCCTACTCCTTCTCAGATACAGTATATCTACAGAATATGTCATTTGCTACAGAGGACACGCACAAAGACACAGAGGAACATTTGGGAAAAAGGGAGCATTTTATCTAGTGTAAATGTTGAAAAACAAAAGAATGAATGGGGGAAAAAAGCATAAGAACAAAACAGCGAGATGCACAGAAAGAGAATCACTGACGTTTTGGTGCAGTAAAACACTAGGACATTCCGCTACTCTAGTAATGCAGTAATGGCAGTGAAGAGCTGACACTATCATATTTTCACACATACTACTGAGTATTATCACAAAGCAACAAAAGAAAATGCTTCAGCAGCATGATTTAAGTACAGATAACCCTGTTATGACCTACAGTACTGTAGTTCTAAATGACAAAGTACCTTCTGTGGATCCATGTCCCGGATCCTACAGTCGCCTTGCACCACCGGGGTCCGGGTTCAATTCCCACCTCGGCGTCTGTGTGCATGGAGTGTCCATGTCCCCCCCGTGCTTGATGGGTTTCCTCCGGGTACTCCGGTTTCCTCCCACAGTCCAAGGACATGCAGATTAGGCTAATTGGTGTTTCCAAATTGCCTGTAGTGTGTGAATGCGCATGTGACTGATGACCGGTGACGGTGAAATTGCATTTCCTTTTTTCGGTTAATTGAACAACTGCTCACTAACTATACTTTTATCAACTCAGTTGCCAAACATTAAATAATTAGACATTTAGAATCATCCACATCAGGATCTGAGCTTAAAGTCACTCTTAACACAAGTCTCACCTCATCATCATCACTCCCCTGTTTATCTCCATCAGCTCTTATATTAATGAGGAAGAAATTTACAGATTAATGCTTCCGGATCCATTCTGTTGACCAAATGCATATATTTTTCCTCTTAATGTCTTTTTATAAGGTTTTAACCTTTTTAAATGTTGCATGCAGCCATCTATACAGCTTGTACAGAGTCCGTGTTCTTCTCTGTTTTGATGATGATGAGACGGCACAGGTGCACTGCAGACATTTTGACAGCCGGGATGTGATTTCAAACGGAATCGATTAGCTTTATCCTTAATTTTGCTACAACGCATAGTTATCCAGCAGCTTGACCAAACCATGATATACCGTATACCGTGTGTGAGGAAATTACACTTAGCTAGCACTGCTTTAGACATCCTTAGGCTGATGCCTCATGATTACTCATGATATTTGCAGGCAGACATCAAGGCAAGGTTGGAAAGTAACCTAAATAAAAACACTCCCAGGACATATTAGTGAAATACACTCGTGGCCTCTTAAAGCAGAATTGTCAAAGTATATTACTGTATAAAATCTTTATCATACTTTACAGAATTCTGCCGCAGTGTCAGCTGACTTTTTTTTTTCCCTAGCTTGACTATACTAAGAATGATTTCTCAGTATACGAATCACATAATCGTGGGTGAAATAAATCTATTTTGTAATTCTGACATTCAAGAGTGGAGCCTTCTGCAGAATATACATGCATAGCCCTTTCTGAACCATTTTAAGAAGTCTTTAAGCTCTTCAATGTGTCTGTCTCTTGAGCTCAGCACTCAATAACAGCTCAGATCGATTTCTGACTGAACCTTTCTCTCCATATCTCTCCTTCCCCCCTCCCCTGCATGAGGGATTCAGGGCGTGCATGATGTAGGGAGGTCAGAGCTGACATGGAGCACAGAGAAAAGAGGGTCAAGCCCTTGTTCAGGCCACCGGGATGCGATGTGTGAATGCCGCGAGTGTGCTGACAATGAGGTTACCGGGAGCGTAGGCATCAGCACTATGCTAATGGAAGTCTACAACACACCGCCAGAACCAAAGAAATTAATTAAAAAAATGTAAAAAAAAAAAACAAAAAAAAACATAAAGGACACAAAATATAAATAGGCTTATGTCATAATCAAGCAATATGCAGAGAATGGTGACATTTCCCAGTAGCATCAAATCCCAACTTATTCACAAACACATATTATATACACACACATAATTATGGTGAGACTAGTGCTGTTACACTAAGCATCACCCAGTCAACAATTCTGTAGATTTCACTCTGGTGCACTTAACAAACCAGCACTTGTCACTCATTTCCTCTGGAGCTGAAGGAACTTTCAACTTTGCTGATAATTAGGCATTAAAATGTGCATTCCTAAGCACTAGCAGGCTCCCCACAGGAAAACGCGCCATCTTTCGCATTTGATTTGATCACAATTTATATAATCTCTCAAAACATGTGCCCGGACAGGCAACTGAAAATATTGAAATTTTCCTTGACATCAAACAGACTGAGAATTATGTAGACAGGTCACAGTGAGGGATGCACGTTCCAGCACATTGACTCATGTCCCCTTAACGACTGCAGGATTTTATATATTTCTTCAAAAATGTTATCTAAAAAAAACTTCTATCCTATTTACCCCAAGCTGTTACTTTAACATTGGTTTTAGACTCGGGTATTACATTGGTCGTGGATGGAGCTCTACACGACAGGCGGAAGATTTAAAAGTTTGCTCACACTACCATTTGACATTGAACTGCCAATTTAGTGGGAAGTACCGAAGTCAAACTACTG
This sequence comes from Heterobranchus longifilis, assembly GCA_028570985.1. NCBI lineage: Eukaryota > Metazoa > Chordata > Actinopteri > Siluriformes > Clariidae > Heterobranchus > Heterobranchus longifilis. The sequence goes on along the minus strand of JAOVVB010000015.1, from coordinate 4,973,146 downwards.
ACTCAAAAGACTCGAACCCTCAACAATCCCGTGATGATTGACTTTGAAGTTTCTTCAGCATCCCACTCAGAACTTTAATTGTCAACTCAATTTGAATGTTTACATGCAATCTAATTAATAATGTATTATTTTCAGCTTTGTGGCTTAGTGGTTAGCACTGCTGCCTTGCATCTCCAGGGTTCGATTCCCACCACGGGTCTGTGTGCATGAAGTTTGCATGCTCTCCCCCTGCTTGTGGGTTTCCTTTGGGTACTCCCCTTTCCTCCGACAGTCCAAAGTACAAATTAGAGTAATTGGCGTTCCCAAATTGCCCATAGTGTGTCAATGAGCGTGTGAGTGTGTGTGTGTGTGTGTGTGTGTGTGTGTGTGCGTGCCCTGCGATAGGTTGGCACCCTGTCCAGGATGCACCCCGCCCTCATGTCCTAAGTCTCATGGAATAGGCTCCAAGCCCCCCACGACCCTGTACACAGGATAAAGCGATATAAACGATGAGTGAGTGAGTGAGTGAGTATTTTTAGCTTTATTTTAAGGGTATTTACTAAAATTATTTTAACAAAATCATCCCCAGCCACAGGATGCAGTGCCAGTTCCAAGTCTGGATAAAATGGAAGGGGTTGCATCAGGAAAGGTATCCGGCATAAAACCCGTGCCAAGCCGGATCCGATGGTGTGCTGTGGCCAAAAGAAGAACAACAATTTCAGTAAAACTATGTTGTGTGTACGGCTGCTAATAGAATTTGTTCCTTTGTACATACTGATGATATGACTGCTAACAAAAGCATCATAATGAATTCTGAATATTATCTCCTCAGATTCAGCCAAACACAAACAAAATTCATCGGGTAGTGCTTTTCACTCTAGATGGACTGGAAACATACTTTGAAAGCAGCCCAAGACTTTGGTAAGTGTAATGATCTGCAATTCCAAGCCAGTTACCAGACCTGAATACGAGTGAGCATGCATTTCATTTGCTGATGGCAAAACTCAAGATGCCCCAAGAAAGGACGTAATCCAGCACTGGTGATGTCTGTCGGTTCCAGACTTCAGCAAGGCACTGATTTCTAACCAAGTTTTAAAAATAACAATTATGATTATGTTAGTTGCTTCGACTGTTAGAAAAGGGGTAGGGAGTCAAGTTGTTAGGTTGACGTACCGTACTGCACAAAAGTTTTGACGCCCCCATTTCTGATTTTCAGTGTAGGGTGTGACATGTTACAAAGTGTTAGAGTGCTTGGATTACTTTTTTGATGTAACGAGTAATCTAACACGTTAGATCCGCCATGTAATTACTCAGTTATTTAGTTATTTTTTCAAAAATGTAATCTGTTATTCAGACAATTTATGTAATCCGTGAGCCAGACAGCAGTCATTCCCAATGCGTTAGTGTGTGTGCGGTTTGACTATGCGAGGACCGACGCGCGGAAAGATGGAAACCTAATCAAAACTCACGGTGAATCATGATGAACCGGACTTACGGCCACCATGCGAAACCGTGTAGGTGAGATAGGGGTATTAGTAGGTGAGATGGGGGTATTAGTAGTTAACAGATTATGGGCCAAACTTGGCTGAGTGATGATGGTAGAATAATTATAAAGTTCTTGACTAAAACAACATGCATGAGGAATCTTTTTTTTTTCACCATTCATTTTCTGTAATGGAAAACAGAAATCTTTCGCAGGGACATAATTAACTAAAATAGATTTTTAGTGTAGGGGGTCTTTTATCTTAAAAATATTAGGTTTTTGATTAATATTATTTTGAATAATAAGTTCTATAGAGTTGTGGTCAAGTCATTAATGACAGGTTTAAATATATAATTTAAAATATTTAGCATTAGTATAAATACATTGTTGCTGCTTTTTTGGGGTTCCAAGCATTGAAAGTACAATAATAATAATAATAATAATAATAATAATAATAATTATTATTATTATTATTATTATTATTATATTCTAAAATAACAGAAGGAGCATTTCTGTCTACCTTACTTGTTCCTGTTACCTGCATGTGTGTTTTTGTGTGAAAGCCTGAGATGAGACCATGGAAAGATCAAACCACAAGCTGAGTGTTTATAGAACATGTAGAGGTGTCTGTGATGAAAAAGACTTGACTAACTTTTTGAGGGAAAGAGATTGAAGCAGCGTAGTCTTTTTACCTGAGTGAGAAATGTTAATGTATGTAAAATGTCTTTCAGGTACGTACCTGTTCGAGACAGCAGCCATAAATACGCTAGTGTGGGATCTAATATATAGTGTATATAGATAGCTTTTGTTTTAATCTTGTACAATCTCCACCTTTATGCCAGTTAAAATCACTTTACTACACCAAAATCAACAACATTACATTGATTGAACTCATTAAATTGAGTGCCTGGATTTCTGTTACAAAGCTGAAACGTACACATACATTTGAACATAACGAGTTTCACACTTTGAGTCACCACAGGGACCACACGTTCTGACTGGCACTGGTTATACTGTAGATTATTTATGGATGATCATTTTTGCCCTGGGCTTGAGCATTCTGGTCAACCCGCAGAAATGCGGTCTGGCATTCAATCCTATCAGAGCCTTCATGGATTACTTAACTGTAACAGATGTGCAACTAGCCTGCAAGGGAGGTCGATTTGATCATGAGAGGCACTGTGTTTGAGAAACTAAGAACCTTACCGTTAACCTCTCCTGACGTGGCACTGCAACAGTGTGGTTGATGGCAGCAGACTGTCAGGTCTGTCAGAGACGTTCAAAGCCTGGATTTATCAGCATGGGATACTTACACATATCCTACAGCCTTTGCTGCTGAACAAGATCCCACTCCCCAAAGACATTGCATCAATCTAACACATCAGCAGGGGCCTGGAGTTGTGACTGGTGCCAGTGGACAAGTCAGGTCTGCCAGGGAAGTCTAAAGCCTGAAGTCACAGTGTCAGCAGGACACTCTTTCATAAATCCTGTAGTTTTTGATGCTGAGCCAGATCCTACTTTCCATAGTTAAGCTCTTCCAGAGGAAGTCCTGGTGTCCTGCTTCTGGTTGGAGATCTCATTGCATGGATGCCCCATGTGGTCTGCTAGGGATGTGTGTGGGGACTGGGGACGGTTCCACTTTACCATGAAGACGGTCCTGTCCTCGGCTGATGCAGACAGCTGTTCTCTGAGGACTCGTGACTTTAGTCGCTCGATAGTTCAGGACTGGAGTTTCCTACAGTCTACCTAAATCTCCAATAACAAACTGGACTCTATATGAACTTAAACACATCTCCTGTTATACTGAACTTCCAGCCTCCTAACACACAGTATGATGCAGATCAATCCCTGCTATCCATTATCACCCAGATGAGGATGGGTTCCCTGTCGAGTCTGGTTCCTCTCAACGTTTCTTCCTACTGCAATCTTAGGGAGTTTTTCCCTCAGCACTGGCTCATCAGGGACAATTTGATTCATACACATTTTTCACATTTCATACACATTCCCATAATTTTCTTTTAATTCTGTAAATCTGCTTTGCAACAATGACAACTGTTAAAAGCGTCATACAAATAAAATTTCATTGAGCAAAAACAAAAAAGTAACTGACGACCACAATACATGTCATGAGACCATTGTGTCATTTATGTGTCACAATATTTTGAAATTCCAATACATTTTCCCATTTCTTGTATTAAATTATGTCCTCATTCAAATTTAGATTATTTTACTTTCAATCTTTAAAAACAAATAAATGCTTCACATTTAATGACAGGAATTAGGAATAGTAGCCTATATAAAAAGCAACGTTACGGCATACTCAATGTTAGGCTCAGTTTAATCCTTTAGTACCTCTAAGGTCTATTTGCTGTGTAGTCCATCAGCATGAACAGCAATTAAGGGGTTTTATAATTAAAGCACATCCAAAAGAAGACTTGTTAGGTCAAAAGGCTGCTTTAATGATCACCCATGGGCATGGTGGTCCCTGTACGGTCACTCTACGGTCAAACAGTTCACGACTCTACAGCGCTCTCATTTAGATGTGTGGTGTCTACATATATACATTTATACATATACACACAATGTAAAGGTTTCCATAAAAGGGTAAATTATCACTTTTTAAATCATTCTGATGGCTGGATCGGGAAGCTGTCTCAAGTTTGCGATGGACCTCAACCAGGAAATGTGGCAAGCACATCTTCATCCTTGTAGGGCTGCTTTCAGGGGACCAAACAGGTGAAAGTCCGACGGAGCGAGATCAGGACTGTAGGGATGATGCTTTAACATCACCATACATTTTTCAGCTGATGGTTGGCTTTTGAACTTTTTCTCAGTCTGTGATTGTTTCTGTTCCGTACTCTGCTGTTTACTCTCAGGCTCGTAGTGAAGAATCTGTGTCTCGTCACCAGTAATGATTGACTTTAAGAAACTTTCATCTTCCTGAGAGTATCGCTCCAAATTGTGTTTATGTAAATCTTCTGTTGAAGCTCTTCAGTGAGTTGTTTCGGCACCAGGTACACCCTCAAACCCCAAAAAACTAATCACAAATTACTGCGGCTGCTGCAGGTCACAAGCGTGGTGTCTGCTTTTGCTCGCATCGCAGTTACAAATGAACTGATGTAACACATTCACACATGCACAGCAGTAACCAGGGAGACAGCAGGCTTGAATGGAAAGCACTGATAAGACAGTGTGGCCAGTATAACCAGAGTGCGGATCATTTTTGACTCTTTTGGGCGACTCTGTATACAAAATGCCTACCATCTGCACGCTTCTCAAGGAAACTCCTTACTTCAGTATTTTGAGGGCTTAAACTGACAATTTGTGGTTGTATTGCAGCATTTAAAAAGATTAATAAAGGTGTGATAAAATAGATATTTTCAACTACTGAGTGGACACCTCTTCCAGGAGGTTAAGAGTGATCTAAAGATTATAAAGCAGTTCTATATGGAGGACTCGACTGAGACCTTTCTCTGAGTGAGTTATTTCACTCATTATAAACTTCACCAAGTATTACTAGTGGGGGCGCTGATGATTTTAAAATCAAAAAGATTTACACAATACAAGAAATAAAAAATAAAAAAAAGCCAAATATTTACAGTGAATCCATGAATCCATGTGTTTTTATAATGCAAATATCACTCATCACATATCTTATTTATTTAATGTACTAATTTTGGCCTGAGGGCTTTACAGTTATACTTCAGTTCTGCTTCTCTTTATATCTTATACAGTAGCTACATGGTGTGTGATCACGCTCTTTAAGTCCATACGCATTCCAAATACATGCTAGTAGATGAACTAGTCTCTAAATTCAAATTAGTTTCTATGTATAAGTGTATGATTCACCGCATTAAATGAATGAATTTAACTCTTGTTGGTAATCCCCCCCCCCACCACCCCCCGCTCTATACTTGGTTACGCTTCCCTTTTTGGCACCCGTCAGGTTTGATCAGTACTGTTATAAGATTTCAGCCCACTCCTCCACTGACTCATTGATTTATTGCTGTGTTTTTACCTGCTGTTCCACATCATCCACCAAACGATTGAGTTCTGATGTCCAGGTCTTTCATCAGACTCGTTAAACCTAAGTGTTGTACTAAAACATAGGAGTGTGTGTTCTGATTCAAGTCCAAATGGCAAATATTATGCTGATTTGTCACTCTGTTGCAGAAATTTGACAAATGTTTTGTTCTAGTTAGCAAACAAATTCCATACTGTAAGATTAAGATTTGGTTATTTGTCACATGTAGCACAGTGCCCTTTTTTTTTATTTATTTATTTATTTTTTTACATATTCCAGTTAAAAAGTTGAGGTCAGAGCGCATGATCAGCCAGGATACAGCACCCCCTGGAGCAGATAGGGAGCTTGGCTGATATTGGGGCTTGAACCCCCGACCTTCTGATCAGTAACCACTGCCCTGCTTTTTGTTTGTATGTGTGTGTGAAGCTAAAGTAAGGAGCCTTTTCTAAAATGCAAAATTGTTAAGATATTGCAACATGAATTGGACATGGTTACAGACACTACTGATTTTTTGGGGGGAAAGAATCCTGAATTGTACACAGAGTGCTTCTAGAAGATACACTAATTTTAGTTTCCATACTAATAAAGAAATATGAATAATTAGCATTTTAAATGATTATTGTTTGAAGCGAGACAGTATAACGCTGAAAAATTTTGGAGCTCATATAAAATCGATGAAAATCGATATAAAAACCGATGAAGTTAGCAACTTGAAATTTTTAGAGAAGCGATATTGGTCACTTTCATGTAACATAACCTTCAGAAGTAGCTTCTTTTACACACACATTTTCTGTATTATATGTATAACATAAAAATCAGCACCAGTACTGTGTTTTGGCTGTTTGTATATCTATCTCTAACCATCTCTACATGTCTCTGTCTCTCTCCCTTGCTTTCTGTCTTTCTGTCTCTCTCTCTCTCTCTCTCATGGCCATGTTCAGCTTTGGGGATCACCTAAAACACTTGGAGACTTTCTTGTCCTGTTGTGCCTTTATCTGGAGTGCTGGCCCACACTGCATTAACAGAACACACACGAGACAAAAAACCAAGAAAACACTGTAAAATCTTCATATATTATAAATGAAGGTTAAAAGTTAGGATGGAATTCAAAATTAGCGCTTTATACCTCAGAGATGAACCTCAGGCTAGAAAAGTGTAGAAACTAATGAGAGAAATTGGTAGGAAATTGATGGAGGGGATATCCATAGTCCATTGGCACTTGCACACACACACACACACACACACACACACACACACACACACTGAAAATGTCCAGTTCTCTGAGGATTCTCTGTCTGGGCCGCAGGAGACTCTCTCCAGACACGACTCAACAAATTGAGTTGAAGCAAAGCCAAAATGGCAGAGTTTATACACAGGCATGAGAGGTCACGATATAAACCCACGCATTTACACTCTACACACATATATACACACACCCATGCATGCACACACATACACACACACACTGAGCATCACAACTTTCCAACAGTGCCTCTGTGAAGCCATTTTAATATGCTTAGAAATTGAAAAAGAACTAGCTGAAGTGAAATCATTAAAAAAAACACTAAAGTGTTTAGTGCAAAATGACCCAAACGTGTTAATAATCATGGCTGTGTGATTTAAATCACGTATAAATGTATTGAAAAGGTCTTCTATGATCACATAGCTGAGGGAGTAATTGCATCCTGATGCCACAGTGCAATAAAATATGGCTCTTAATAAGCAGATATGATGTACAGTGTTCACAAATGAGAAGTTAAATACATTCAAGAAACTTTCAACTGGATAAAAACTAATCATGTACAGCAGTGACCATAAATTCACACTTTAAAAACAAAATAATAACTAACAAGTCATAAAAGTAACACAATATACAAAATGACATCATTAATCATGGGATCAAATGGCTCGTAAAGTTGTGGCCCATGAGCGTGTGCTGTCATCAGGACCCAAGATCTGAGTAAATGAGACACACACACACACACACACACACACACACACACACACACACACACACACACGTTTTAACAA
>JAOVVB010000015.1:4940401-4960181 GCA_028570985.1 Heterobranchus longifilis | reverse complement strand
CCTGCATCATTTAAGCTTAATTATCTCAAGATATGATTTGACAATAGAATACTAATAGATGGCTGCACTAATGCATCAGGTCAAGCCAGGCCAGTGTAAAGCCACAATCAGCAAATTCAACGAATAAGAAGTACACTCTCTGAATAACTCCCTTTAACATAGCATTTAAGACAATGTATGTAAAATAAAGCAAATGAGATTTAAATGTAAAGCATTTTGTATTGTATAGCAAAATGCTTTAACAGATATAATTAGACAAAATTAAATGGATATACATTTATGGAAGCTGCTCTGTTTCTGTGATATAACTTTATAAATAGAGCATTACAGTACATATGTTCAGACTTTTGTATATGAAACTCATATACTGCAATTATTTGGGTCTAAGTTTAGAATCAGCCCAGAGTGGGCTAAAATGTTGATTTAATAATTCATGTATGAAAAAATCCCAGAATTGTTTTAACTAGCCAGTTATGCATAAATGTAGCTGTCTAGCTGATGTTAGAAGACAATATTGGAGGTCATTGTTCCTGTAAGGAGCTATCAGTTATCTAGTTACATGAATAGCGGGAGGACAGAGGTTTCTTTTTATGAAAGGAAGGACTTTGCTTTAGGCAGTGTTAGATCTAAGATCCACTAGTTTCACTGTGAATCTTGTAGGCACACTAAATGCTTAGTGGTCTGGGGAAATGTGTCATGGCTCGAGGTTTGGCCAAAACCCTATATATTTTTTGTTGTTTATGAGAATAAAACCCCAATAAAATGAGGTTTTTCCAGCCCACTACACATACACATACACAATTAAGATAATATTAATAGATATAAAAACAGTGCCACCTGCATACACTTTATTGGGTAATGATCATTTCTACAATGATGAAGTCAATCCTTCTGAATCTTGACTGCCGACCACCCATTCAAACTATTTTTTAATCCATTTTTAATTTGTTTGAACCAAAGAGCACAACAACATAATTAAAAAAAATAGAGTCAATTAAATCCAGCAAAACCTAATAGAGTGAGCTACACATGGGTCACTTTAGTACTGAGAGGAGAAACAGCACTCACTCTGTCTACCTCCACACATCAGCCCCAGGAGACAGCCATGAAAGAACTTATCGACTAGGTCTTCTCTTGCTCTACGCATCCACCATGAGTAATCTCATGGCAGGCCATTAGAGAGATGAGAAATGAGGGGCAGAAAGGGAAGAAGTGCACAGCACAAATGCAGCAGGAATGGCCATCTCTTCAGCTCCAATCCATGGCTGAGTGCTGGTAATAAAAACCCAGGGAGCCTAATCAGAGATGGCATCACTCTACTCTTTATTATCTTTCTTTTGCATCATCACCAAGGGACCCAATTTAAAAAACTATAGAAGAAAAATATTAGGGTTTCCAATCCGGTCCTGTGCTGTGTTTAGCTGTGTGGGAATAAAGGTACCTTAGCAAATTGACCATGAGTAACTAAGAAAAAAAGAGCTGAAACAAAAAGTCAAGTTGGTTAAGTAATAAAAGACAGAAACATGTGCATTGCATGCTTTTAGATTTTTTGAAACTGGGTTTTCCAAATTACATTGTTTGAAACCCATGTTTAATATGTTCAGGCGTAGACAAAATACAGTCATCAAGAAAGGAAGGTGATTTAAATGACTTTGAACATGGCATAGTTGTTGAAACCAGATGGGCTGATCTAAGTATTTAAGTAGAACTGCTGATCTACAGTGATTTTCACACACAACCATCTCTACGGTTAACAGAGAATGGTCTGGAAAGGAGAAAATGTCCAGTGAGTGGCAATTCTCTGGGCAAAATGCCTTGTTGATGTCAGATGTCAGAGGAGAATGGCGAGACTGGTTCGAGCTGATGAAAAAGGCAACAGTACCTCACATAACAACTTGTTACAAACAAGGTTAAAAGATCTCGAAATGCACAACACGTCGAACCTTGAAGCAGATGAACTACAGCAGCAGAAGACCACACAGGGTGCCAACCCTGTTGGATAAGGACTGACAACTAAGGCTACAATTCGTATAGGCTCACCAAAATTGCACAAGAGAAATTTTGAAAAACACTGCCTGGTCTGATGAGTCTCAATTTCTGCTGTGGCATTCGGATGGTAGGGTCAGAATTTGGTGTAAACAACATGAAAGCATGTATACATACAGCTGAAGAGTTTTCTAAAGTATCCCAGTCAGGTGTAAAACCATGACCCTGGAAACCCCATACGCCATCGTTGACTATACTGTCTGTTTTTCCTCCTCCACTGAAAATACTCAACAAATGAACATGGGGCAGTGTGAATCCTGAACCAATGGGTTGTTGGTTTTCCCATTTTTATCACTAGGTGCCATAATAATTTTGAACTGATAAATGTGAATATGTTTCTGTAAAAGTGTGCAACATCTATCAAGCATCATTATTAATTTAAAATATTTGGTTGATGCATCACGCTGTGAATGAGACCTTAATGAAATCTGATATTTGGTTAATGGCTGCCCCATGGACTGACCCTAGGGATACGCCATATGACACATTATGCTATGGACCCAATAGTGCATTTTAATAGTTTTAATTGTCAAACAGATCATGGGGAAGTGAACAACATTGATCACCAACTAGACCAGTAAACTGGTAGCAGGATCATGAGTACCCAAGGTTAATTTATATCCATGGCCAACCTATCCTGTCTGATCCAACAGAAAAGCCAATGCAACAAAAATAGAAAAAAGTAAATTCTGTCCAAAATAAAAAGGCACCAGAACACGCAGTGCACCACAGCCCGTTGTTCAGTGGGCCCACCAGGCAAAGAACCCGGGGACACCAACCTGGCCTCCAAACCGCCCAGATCCCAATACAATCAAGCATTCAATCATAGCATATATTATATAGAAAAAAACATATTTTTTATCACATAAAAATGACACTCCACTGAAATTATTTGGTGCCAGTATGTGACACCAGCCAATAAACAACAACGTAGAAGGAAAAGGGCTTTTATAAAGCCTACAATGCTAACGTGCATTGGCAAAATGATATAGCTTTCAATTTAGAAAATAATTATGATTTAGGACTTTATCCTGTTTGCATTCTGGTTTAAAAATGGGGAAGCTGCTAGAGAGAGGAAAAAAATACGGATTAAAACTGATATCTCTTTTCCTCAACAGCCTAAAACTTACACCATATTAGCTCTGGAAATAAAAATGAATAAGAAATGAACTAGTCAGCTCCTCATACAGTATGAAATCTTATTGCACTTGTCTGTGTGCTGCCTCAAGCCTAAGCTAAATGCAAAGTTTCTGCATTTTTTCCCATAGCTATTAAAAATGTAGTATAACTTTATTTCAGTGTAATATAGAAAGTGCCTGAGACTATGGTAATAAATGCAATCACTGTCATATTCTATGCTTCTGCGTGCTTCAGAGTACATAATGTCCCAAATCAGGACAGTCTGACGACTCTTTTATGGATTTCACAGAGTCTGCGGTACCAGTTTGGCGTACTGGCCGGCAACTCAATCAGTCCCACAAACAGCTTAACCACAAACAATGTGCGTGTGGTACCATGCTTAAGCATCCACAGTTGAAAGACGGTGTTGCATGTACTCAGCGTGAATATCTGATTAGATTACAGATGGGTACTAGGCCAACAGCACATCCACTCCCTGAATACCTCAAAGCAATCAAGCGCACCGCAAGCCAAGCTTCATTCTACTCCCACATCAATTCACCTCTTTTTTAGTTTAATCACTGCCTCTAACCTCTAGAGTGTAAATAAATATACCCCCCAGGGTTTAACTATTCCTTTAGGTTTTCATACACTTATAACTCTAACATAGTGTAGAATTTGTCCATGAAAAGGAGACAGCAGTAGCTAAATGAGAGCTTAATTCAGGTATGTGTGCTTGAGAATGCATCTGATGGCACAGCACCTGTTAGGGTCCTCTGTGCAAACATAGTGAGTGACTAAGAGCTGGTGGAATACCTTACAATGCTAATAGAGGATTGGCTGCAGTCTAGTGAGAGGAGGCTCAAGAATCACAGTGTTAACAGTGTTATCACCTCAACGAAATGCCTCGAAACCTACAGTTTTTAGTGGATTGTCAAACGCAACGATTGATAATAGCAGGGTTTTTAAAAATAGTGTCGTAGAGCACTTTATAAGTTTAAATGATGCTCCTAAGCCCAAAACTCCTCCACAGTGAAACAGCTTTAAAGATTCTATAGACTTTACAGATGTGAAGTATAATGCAAAAGTATTTTATTAAATAATGCATATTAAATTAAAGAAATGGGAACAAATGTTTTACTATGACATACAACAAAAGTGCCTGAAGGGACAATTAAAAAATTGGTTGTTTATGTAACAACCTCAGCAGCAACCTCATTTCCCCTCTTATCTGTTCCAACCACTCAGCATTCAGCATCACTAGTATACTAATCACTGGCCTGAATTCATCTGTACCTGTTTATCACTGGTTCATGCCTAAAATAGATGTTTTTTTGTTTTGTTTTTTAAACTGGTCTGGTACTGGGACTGGACTGGAAATGACAGTTGTGCAGTGGTAAAGTGCTCGCCCTATCGAACTCCCGATCTCCCGGTGATGCTGTAACCTCTTGTCTTTTCAATTTAATTTTATTTGTCTAGCGCTTTTAACAATTGTCATTGTCGCAAAGCAGCTTTCCACAATCAAAAGAATTATGGAAGTTTGTATGAAATCTAAATCGTATGAATCAAAATGATGAGATCGTCCCTGATGAGCAAGCCGAGAGCGAGGGCGACAGTGGCAAAGAAAAACTCCCGGAGACAGCAGTAGGAATAAACCTTGAAAGGAACCTGACTCAACAGGGAACCCATCCTCATTTGGGTGTAAACGGAGAGTAGGGATTGATCTGCATCATACTGTGTGTTAGGATGCTAGAAGTTCAGTATAACCATATAAAAGTATATATTATATAACTATATAAAGTATAAATTTAAGAAGGTCTGGCTTTTGGAAGCCAATATGAAAAAATGGGGAGGGGTCAAGACTTTTGTACATTACTGAACCTCACAAAAGCAGTCATGCTACATCATAACAAACCCCAGCCACTTGACGCAGTGCCTGTCTCCTGTTTATTCAAGCCTTAATAAAAAATGGGAGGTTTGTGTCAGGAAGGGCATCTGGCGTAAAATCTATGCCCAAGTTGTATGCGGATCAGACAGTCTGCTGTGGCGACCCCTTGACAACTGTGATACTATAGGGTTGTGTAAAAAAGTGGATTGAACTTTTTATTTTAGCTATGTCGTTTTCGTGCATAATATATCAATAAAAGCCCATATGGATTTTTTTAAACAAGAGTAAATGAACAATATCATGTATATGTATTACATATCAAATTTTTCTTAGGCCTTTAGTCAATCCATAATCATTAACATCAAAGAGAGAATGTTTAACAAACGGAATACAAAGCCTTAAAGCCGATGGTCTGCTCAGTCAGACCTGCATGTGATTTCGGCAAAGCAGTTTGATATGCTCACAGATATTTTGGCTTGCCAGGAGAGTCGGTCTCTCATAAAAGCGCTTCGGAATACAGTACAGTCACCATGTGTCGGCTCATCATGTCAGATGCAGATTTGGCAAACTGATCAAAACGATGCAGAAGTTCCTACTTCATCCAATCTGGCTACCACAAGTTATCAACAGAGCCGGGAGATTAGACATCCATCTGACAAACGCCCTCTTACATGATCATAGAGTGTAACCGAGTTGAAATAGTAAAGTGAAGTTAAACAAATAATTAAATTAAACATTAAGGAACATAATAGGAAGAGGCAACAGTAGCCATGTGTCATATCAGTTGTGGTACACTGACAGCCTTCGACTGATTTGTCAGCTCCAAGAATGAACGCGCTGAAAATATTCTGATTAAAATGATATTGTTTTGAAATAGAATGCGTAAATAGTTTTACATTTAAAAGGGCAATAAATGCCAAATTCCAGTCTTTCTGTTTCTTTTTTGTTTTGTCATGTGAGACTTGGTAATGTATGCAGTCAGACTCATTTGGATGCGAAACACGTTAAGAGAATGATTAAAAGCTTTGGGCTAGATAAGGGAAAGGGCTCAGTGCAACAAATGTGTTATATTCAGCTGTTAAAATCAGCTGTCACGTCCTTCTGGTTTGAAGCACTTTACTTGTGCAAAGGCCAAGACTAATTGGCTGCAGTTCTTGGATGATATAAGCAACATCTTGCGCGATTGGCCAAGCAGCAAGTCATTTGTGAAAAGGCCACAACTGAATAACTGACACCATGCCTTGTTTATACCAATGAAGGCAGGAGAAGAAGGGCAGAAAAGTGAGCAGATGCCTTAATGAATCATGTGACTCATCCAAAATGATATGCTTCCAGCTCTCACCATCTCATCCACCACAAACCCAAACATGAATGGATTTTGTTGGAAAGGTGTTCAGGCAGTGAGCATGCCTTTTGCCTTTTCATTCTCATGCATTCTGTCTTCATGTTCCCATGACAACAGCACAGTAAGGCTGCAAGGTCATTTTGCTGGACATTGGTGACACATCATGATTCTTAAAAGAGCGAGAGAGAGAGAGAGAGAGAGATACTGGTATATTAGTGAGATAGAAATTGATGGACCTTTGGGAGAGTATGTCTAGGGAGACGTTACAACCCTGTGTGCCTGTGTGTGTAAGTGCTTGTACTGTACAATACATCTGTCTGCTCGTATGACCTTCTAAAGGTGTTCTTTACAGACTTGTCTTTTCCTGTACTGTAAAAGGGGATAAAGTGTAACATATATTCATCAGCCATAACATTAAAAACATTAACATTATAATTACCTAAGATTTAGGCAGCTCTGGCCCCTTAGGGACTCTGCAGGGCACCAGGCGGCTGGCAGGGATCCTTAGGGTGCTGTGGGTTGCGGTATGGGACCACCGTGCTGTGATTGGACTTGTTTGTCTTTAGGTGCCCATTAGTGCTCAATTGGATTAGGATCTGGAGAATTTGCAGGCGGGGTCGGGGACCGTGAGTTCTTTGCCTGCTGAGCCCTGTGCATGGTGGGCTGTGTGTTCTGGTGCCTTTTTATTATGGACAGCAATTACTTTTTTCAGTGATTTATGCCACCTTAGTTTTTCTGTGGGATTGGACTGGACAGCCTGGCGTTTTGTCCCCACAGGTAAACAGTAGATAGGCCTTGGGTGCCCATAATCCTTTCAACGGTTTACTGGAATGTAATTTACAATCAGTGGTAATGTGTTAATGTCAAGTGGTGTTAATGTTAATGGCTGATCAGTGTACAGACAGCTAAGCATTAATGTGCTTTGTATATTATCAGTGCTCCTGTTAAGATAATAATGATTTGTTATAATTCGTTCTTACTGTATATGGACATAAAACAAACATTGGTATCATCAAAAAAAAAAGCGTAAGGAGAGAAAAGCAAAGCGTGATTCTGGGGTTGGTTTCGGCCTTAACACAAGTGTAATTGTACACATTCGGGTAGGGAACCAGGTGGTTTAAGCTCACATATGCCCAGGGCCGGGTGGTCTGGCAATAAGCTCATGGGACAAAGAAAGTCCATGTGCTTAAAATGGGAGCATATTGGATGCAGTCCTGTTTTTCTGCGTACTGCATTTTACTATATTAATCTTCAATAATAGTCTGATGTTATAGTGGGTTAAATGAATTTTTATTACTTCTTTAGATTTTGGTGAAATATAACTTACTGAGTTATATTCATTAAAAAAATCGAGATATAAAACAAAAAGTAATAGCCCTTAGAAGAAACTTTATTCACACTTTATTCTAACGTTTAAAGGCAAAGTGAGTAAAAAAAAAAAATCGTATACCAGCTGAGCTGTGACATATGATATGTTAGATAAAATGACTGATATCATGGCCCAAGCTCAGTTGACACTTATATTAAATGTTGGGTAAAAGAACAAGTCTAAATGTACAGTATGTCATTTGCACCCCAGCCTGAGATATTATCTATGACACATTCGAAATTAACTGTAAGACAGGAATCTGTTTAAGCAACCGCTGTGCCTTTCCATATTTTCACAGCTCCATTTACACCTTGAATTAACACTGTGCCCTTAAAGTCTAATGTTGTTATTAAATTATCATTATTAGACCGCAGGAGCAAAGAACTCCACGAAAAATAAGAAAAGGATCTTATCTTGATCTTGTGACTTAAAAGAAAACCCCACTCAAAAGAGAATTAAGTACAGAGTGTTCAACAAAAGCATCTGCTGATCCCACTCCTGCCATGTTGACAGCTGGCTGACTTTCCACACTTTACCTAGCTAAATAGAGTGATTTTAGTCTCTAAATTGCTGATTCCCCATGGATGTTGATGGAGCATGAAACAAGCTGCACAAACTCCCTTAGGCTTTTTCAGAGTGCACACACTTACCACTTACCATTGCCTTTTAACCCTTTCCTAAGAATGTAAATGACACATTTCTGGGCTTCACAATTGCGTCACGAAATTTTATTGCAGTTGCATTAATAACACTTTGCCTGAAAGACCCCTTAAATAGCATTATTTATTGTATAAGATATCATTAACGAAACCTGAAGTAATGTTAACAGGTTGACAAAAATAAATAACTCAAATATGGAATCACTCAGTCACTTATTCCTTCTCTTTACCGCTTATCCTGTACAGGGTCACAGGAGGCCTGGAGCCTATCCAAGGGGATCACTAGGCAGGATACACCCTAGATTGGGTTCCAATCCATTATAGGGCACACAAGCATGTACAGTATACACTCACTCACACACTACAGGAAATTTGGAAACACCAATTGGCATAATGCGCTGGAGAAACCCTACTGTACTATACCGCCAATATGAAATTAAAGTTTATTTATTTGTTAGGAAAATACATTAAAAAAATATATATATGTCAGGATAAACTAGCGAAAAACTTTAACCTTCCATGCTTCTAGTTTTTCATACCCTAGGCTGAATGGACACTGTACGATTTTTATTGATCATGTACAACGTGTTAACTCACACTACACAACTTGATTGGCCTTCCCAGAATCCCCAAATGGGTTTATTTATTGATAACTTCCAAACCATATTGTAGGTCTGGACCTAAAAATGAAAATGACTGAGAAGATAGAGGACTATGGACTATGTACATGGACGCACTGAGGTGACTTCATGCTAAATGGAGGAAAACTCAATTATGGGTCGGATCACTTGGCAAGACAGACAACCAAAGTTTTTGATGTGCCAGAAATACATCTGATCATCTTTTGTTGGTCATTCAGATGATTAAGAGGCACCAGGACCCTGTCAAAGCCTGAATTCTGGGCCAATTATAAAATTTAATTCGGGTCTAAAATCATGCTGAATCTGTACAGTGTCATCCAGCCTTACTGAAATGTGGTCTCTAAGCATAAATATTAAAACCTTTACAACAGTGAAATTTAAGAATTATTTATATTGATCACTGTGTTTCACTATTTTGAAAATTGGCAATATGAGCATTGGCGTTAATTATTTGGTTCACAATTAAAAAAAAAAGTATTAGTTGCTTTTTTTACTGTTTCTTACTTATTAAGTATAGTAAATCCCCTACATACGGATGAGTTCCATTCCGAGAGCTTGTTTGTAAGTCCAGTTTGTCCGTAAGTCCAACAAACATTGTCTAGGTACTAGGATACTGACACAATTAGCTATTCACAGTATATTACAGTAAAGTGTTCATGAGAATTGGGCCGATGGTTAAACGATTCAAGTTAAAATGAGCTGATCTGCCATCTTTTCACCCTTGCTTCATTCTCTCAATTATTTTCATTTTTGTCTCTATGGTTATTTCTTACTTACTGTACATGGTTAACACATGTTAATGTATTATATAATTTCGACTGACGGAACCTTAATATAAACTGCTACCATTAATCTACTGGGTATTTCTTCCCATAATGTTGTTGTTGCTAATTTTACATAATGTTGGAGATTCTCTATAGTACAGTACATGGCCAAAAGTTGGTGGGCACCTGATCATCACACCCATATGTGACTCTTCCTCTGTTGCCACAAAATTAGAAGCACACAATAGTATAGGATGTCTTTGTACGCGGTAGCAAGAGGTACTGCGAGAGTTAAAGAGGTTTAACTCGCAAAGCAGGCAACTGCTTGGGGCCCAAGGCCAATAGGGGGCCTTCAATGGCGGACAATTTTATTTATTATATATAAGCTAACGTGATGGATGCTGGAGAGATCCCCTGCAGATTTTTGCCTAGGGCCCCACCAGACTCTAGAATTGCCACTGGCTGTACACTTACAATTTCCCTTCCCTGAAACTAAGGGGTTAGGGCCAAATCTGTTCCAGCATAACAGAGATCGTCCATAAGAACATGGTTTTCCAATGCCCTGACTTCAACCCTAATGACCATCTTTTATAACAGAAAAGTGACACTAAACCTGAACTGGGATGTTCAAAAATGCATGTGTGATTCAAGCGTTTAAAAGTTACAAGGTGTAATTTTGCATAACTTTTAGTCAGTTTAGTAAAACAGCAATCAGCCAAAGATTACATTGCAAAAAACATAATGCTCAATATTGTGTAGGTATACACAACTCTAAGAGTTCTTGTGAAGTCATGCCCTGTGTACTTTGGTATCTGCCACAAGGACATTGGCAGTGGGTCCTTTGGGTGCTGTGGATTGTGGAGTGGGGCCTCTATGGATTGGACTTGTTTGTCTGGTGCATCATATGGGTGCTTAACTGTATTGAGATCCGGGGAGTTTCTATCATGGCCAGCGTTAACTTTTTTCAGAAATGTGTGCTACATTGGGTTTTCTACATTGGGTTTTACCAGACAGGTTGTCCGTACAGGCATAGGTGAGCCTTGGATGCCTGTCACCTATTTACAATTTATATAATCGATCATAAATGGTAATGTGGTGTTGATGTTACAGCTGATCAGTGTATATTCACGCAAAATAGTCCTTACATATCCACTTCATTTGCATGTAAAAAATTTGTAAAAAATTTTCGTCCCATCACTGGCAGTTTATATGTTGTATAGATTTGATCAAATGTATATTTACATAAATATTACATTCATAAAACTTTTCAAACATCTAATTCCATAGTAAAAAAACAAACAAAAAAAAACTAAAACGCTAACAAAAGAAATGACCGAATGATCACATCATTTCTATTGACAGCAAATTATTTGAAGACCAAGGAACTCCAGCTGTGTAGCAATTGGATGAGTCTGTAATTTGAGGCTTGTTGTCTGGAACTCTACCTCCTCAATGAATGAGGGAGCTGATGAATAACAGGGATCAAGTCATGATTAGACGGATGGCAACAACAGTGCAGGGACTGATGGAAAACTAAACACGAATCCCTGAACAAATAAATTACTAGACATGCAAGCTCAGGTCTTGACAGTATTCATTTTGTTTATTTAAAGAATCTTGCATCTTGTATGGTCAGACCATATACCTATGGCAACGTTGACGTGAGTGCTACTGAAGTATGCTTGCATTTCAGAAACAGCAAAGGACAAGAGAGAATAGTCCAGTATCATCGTAAGAGCTAGAAGATACAAAAGTGCAGAAGAATAAGGGGTTAAAGAAACCAAATGCTGCAAATCATGTCCATTTAAGTTATGTTGCCATGTTATAAAATGTAAAAGTATTAGAATCAAAGTGTTCATGAAATACATCTTAAATGTTGCTAGAAATTATGCTGGGAATGGCAGATCGGTTCACATTTCCCGACTGAGGAACCCCGTGTGAGAGATGTTTTGAGATTTTAGTTTTCACCAGTAAAGAGGAAACGATCGTCCACAGCAGAGCAAACAGGCCAATTAGCTCTGGGCAGTAATGGGTCACTAGTCATTCATTATTTTCTAAAAAAAAAAACATTAGCAAGGAGGTATTTTTACACAGCTATAAGATCTTGTTTAATTGGCTATCTGCACCTTTCTCCGTGACAGACTTTTTAAAATGGTAAGCTAAAGCCTGTAATTCTCAAAGATCTCGAAAAGTTTCTGTTATTTTAGAATCACTCATTTTCAAAAAGTAATCAATATGTAAAGTGCTTGTTGTTAAGGAAGTGTGAGCATTGTACAAAATATACACAAAGAGTCACTACTCTACACATCTACCAGCATGCATGATGTAGCACAACAATCACCATCTACCCCCAAAAGCTGGCCATTAACCACACCAAGATGTTGTGTATGTACTGTATGGATTGGTCGCTGGGGGAATTTCATGTCGCATGGTGTACTGTATGTCTACGTGATTAATAAGCAACGATGACAGATGTATCACTGCATAATGGAAACTACAGAAGCAGCACTGGAACCTAGCTCTACCAGGAGTGGTGTGAACAACGGTGACAAGGATGAAAATGGCAGGTTTGTGGAAGCAGTGAGCACATGATACGGTGAGAAACATATGAACAGCAATTTACTGACAGACATCAAAGTAACAACAGAAAACAAGAGCTTTTTTTTTTTTGGTTAATTAACAAAAAACATTTTGTAATGAGCAAAACACAGACTGCCTTAAGCTTTAAGCTTGAAGTGGTTTGTTTTTTTCCAATAAAATTCTTTTCATTTCACTTTTTCTACTACTGCTGTTTGTAAAATAAATCATGTCTCCTCTGGCACGACTTTAATCTGGACATTGATGTTTGTTCTTTTGTTCTCTTTCTTTCTCTCTTGCTCTTTATTTTTTTTTTCTGTACATGCCAGACAGTCACTGTTGTCATACTGTACATATCCTATTTTTAGTAAATCACAGCTGCATGGGGTGTGTTTGAAGAAAAAAAGCAAGTTTAGGGACAGACAAATTCACACCATTGACCGGATACTCTCAAATTAATTGAAGTAATAACACATGAGTGCTGCTGTGCTTGAATGTGACATCACAGCCGTGCTGATATTAAGTACAACAGCACGGCCTCGAGTGTGATATTGCTTTTATACAACAGTTCCGCAAACACCAATTTATTATTTTTTTTTCATTCTTTTGTCATTCATACTGTATCCTTCTGCGACTGGCAGACCTACGTAACCACGACTGGCAGAGATGCTGACTAATATCCCTATCTCACCTATGTGGTTTGACTCGCGGTGAGATGCGTTGTTAGGCACCGTGAGCCACCCAGTGAGCGCCCAAAGTTCAGCAAAGTTCTGCAAGGTCCGCAAGCTTCCGTGAGGACAGCCAAAAAAATTAAATGTTTAATTTTTTGCATGGAAAGCTGGAAACGTAATCATAGCGCCAAAACTCGCAGGGGGAATTTTGATAAACCATACTTACAGCCACCATGCGAAACCGCGTAGGTGAGATAGGGATATAACAGTTAGAGACTGACAGTTAGTGTAATTAACAAGGGTGAAATTGGTTTTAAATACTCAATGGTACTACGTATCCACCAAAAGGAGAGGAGATCCATGGAGATGATTCATATTCCTGAGAAACTGACAAGATTTTTCTTTACTCTACTTAATGACATTAAATATTTCCAATGCTTCATAGGCTGATGCAAATTTCTTTTCAATCGTATAATTTGTACAGGAGGGCATTCGTATGAGTTCGTATAAGTTCGTATAAGTTTCCACTGTAACAGATAAATTCACGGTTACGAAGTTGAATCCCAAATAGTATTCAATGGAAAGGGTGTACAATCCATTGTTCCACACACCAACTAGTGCCCTCGATCAGAGGCTAGAGAGGGATTTGAGATTCAACCTTGTGTTAGAAGCTACTTAGCTTTGCAGCTCGCCTTAGTCGAATTAAAACATAACGGACGGTTCAGAGGAAATCCAAAACGACTTTGAAGCAGTTACTAAGGAGACTACATGATGTGTAAGATGAAATGACATTATTAGATGTGTTTTCTTGCTGAAAGGGCTATCCATACTGTTTAGAATGTGGGTTTTGGCACACAGCTGTCCTCACAAGGTACTGCGGACCATACTGACCTACTCTCACCCATGTTGCTGACTGACAGTTAGTGTAATCAATGACTGTTAGAACACCTGTGTACATATAGTTCAACATCTCAGTTGCCCCTCTTCGTCATATTACTTAGTTGGAACTAACTGTTGTGTAATGTCCCATACTGAACATGAGTCTCAGGGAAAAAAGGCTATTGAACTGTATCATTTTCTCTACATGGAAACGTGCATGTAGTGTATGTAAATGAAGTCATTACTCTTTATATTTTCTTCCCAGTTTGGTCACCCACTCAGCAGACATTCCCTGTCATCATACGACAGCTACTAACTGGATAGGTGGCAGGTTTCCCACGAGACACGTGAAGCCAGCCAACTACACCTCTTCAAATTGCTGCTCATCTGCCTTCCTCCATATACACGAGCTCACAGATGCCCGTGATTGGCAAGTGTTCCTGTAACTGAAGCCCAATTTTGCTCTTTTCGTTCTCTGTTATTCTCAGAATACATTATTTTAAAGATACACACTTGCTACAGAGAAGGTGAAGTTGACATCACATACATTTGGGTAATACTGTGTTTACGTCTCATGTGGTCAGGATCCTACTGCGTTTATATTAGTGAGTTAGACGCCGTGTTTAGATTTTCGGGAAAAAAAAAAAAAAACAAGAGAATATGTGTTTTTGACCAATTACCCAAGATATATAATATGCTCCAGGATTAGAAAATCGTTTTTTTTATTAATAATGCGACTGATTAAAGGAATACTTTATTAAGGGATGCTTAATTTATGGGGTTTTTTTTTGGTTAAGTTATTATTTGAGCCAAAATAGAGCACTGCCAGTTTACCTTGGTTGGTGCAACACATACGTAAGGTAAGCAGGTCACTAAGTTAGAAGGCACAGGGGACCAGTGAACGTACCTCATAAGATGGCGCGCCCGTCCCAACATGCACCCACATGTGACGTGAAGGTTAGGAAGGACATTGACATTGTGCTGACAGAAAAGCTATCTAAGCTTCTCATACTGTATACCACTATGTTGTACACAAAGTCCATAGGTTTATTGTGTAGTGTTCAATGCATCTAGTAGAAAGAATAACAAATGGTGGCATCATTTAATTCCTGTCCCACTTACCGTATATAAGGCTACCTCTCAAATGTGGAAGTGAGCATAACAGTTTAATAATCTGAAGCTGACACCTGAAGCTGCCTATGGTGTTTAGTTTCACCTTAACTCATGCAGCAGTATGCTTATTCAACCACACCCCACTTTGAACAGCAGCGATTAATTTCCACTGCGGAACACAGGACCAAGACAACATCTCTCTCTCTCTCTCTCTCACTCCACTCCTCTGTGGCTTCCTCGCTATGCCTAATTCGATAACGGTGAACCTCTGCAGCATTTAGGCCGTGATTTAGAGGCTGCGTCTCTGCCGACCACTGTGTTCAACCACTGCTTATTGTGACCAACTCCTCAGCGGGTGCAGGTCCATCAATACAGCTTTGGCTTTGTTGCATGTTTTAGCTTGCACTTTTTTTTTTTTCCTTTTAGATTCATTATTTGGACAAACTGCACACCGTCAACATTTAGGATCCACAACAAACATCGAAAGTGCTTAGCTTAATTACTATTGACGTTTCTTTTTTTTTTGCCTCTTTTTACAAATTTGCTAAACCTACATCTGTAGGAAAGGTGAAAATGAGGAACTAATTAGTTCCCCGGAAAACGATGCATGTACTCAATAGATGTAATGAGAAAATGTCAATTGAACATGTTTATAGATAAATTATTTAATTGATTTTTCTATTAATAAGGATTTACGCTTATCATCAAGGATTGAACAATAAATACTGTCAGTCTCATCACAAAACCTAAACCATGCCAGAATGTTGCAGTTTGGATGATGGCCAAGAGATAAGATCCAGAGCCAATCTCTTAGACTATCATGACCTTTGTCTAAAGGCAGTTTTACACTGGAGTAGTCGGATAGTGGAAGATTACTTCAGCCAATAGACAGGCAAATAAAAATTGTTTTCAATTAAATTGCTTTCAGAGATCTCACATTTTCTGGGAAAACCTGTGTGTGCTCGGCTCCAATTAATGTCACATTAAATATAGACGGCAGGCAGGCACAGTGAGGATTCATGCTAACAGGCAAGAAAAAGGCTAACAACCACTTCAAGACAGACAGAACTAGGGCAGTTGTGTTGCCTGGTACCACCATATACCAGAAAAGACCAGTGAGCATTGGTGAGGAGGTGGGTACCAGCTCTTACCTGGGTACACAGGCCTGAGAGTCGGGCTCAGGAGCGTCCGGAGCGTCTGGTGCAGGACAGCAAAACTGGTGCAGCACCGTCTGGCTCCTGCAAGAGTGAGTAATAAAGGGGAGGTAAGAACTCAATCTATTGTGTATTAAAAACAAATTACAGCTATCGTGTAGGTGCACATAAGGTTAGTAATAACTAATATTTCACCACTATTTAAAAAAAAAAATGTATGAGGACAAACACAGCAGATGGGCAATTTCTGGAGAGAGGGAGAGTGGGAGGGATGGAGGAAGGGAGGGTACTCAATCCCTTTCCCTTTGCCATTTTAATGAAATAGGGGACAGCTACTTCAGAGCCAACAATAAACAGCATGTCAAAACACATTTGTTTTCTCTGTGAGCTCAGGCTATTGCACGCAGTGCATGTCTTGAGATTCAACTCTTCAAATTGTTCAAAAGACTTTCATAAAATAACAATACATGCCAAAGCTGGGTAATGCTAAAATGTGGATCAGGAGGGATTATGAGACAAGGATTGGGTAACCTCTTTTTTAAGCAAATCACTTACAATCCAGGCAAATACACAGGAAATGCAACTGCCTCTGCATGAAAGCAGAAATAATGGTGACTCCAAGTTCTATATAAGTAGGCCACAGTGTCACGAAGCCAACATCTAAGAGCATGTAGGGAAGTAACAATAAGAAATAAATCTACTTTTATCCCTTGTCATTACTTTTGTATTGCATGGCCAGGAACTGAAAATACGCAGTGGATGCATCTAATCACCTTTAAAATCACTGAGATTCCTTTAAGCCAGATTTCTACCAAGCAGACATTAATCTCACTCACTCACTCCAGGAGAATTAGGGCACTAGGTGGGATACACCCTGGACGGGATGTCAATCCATCACAGGGCCAAACCATACACACATACGCACACACTCACGCTCATTTACTCACTACGGGCAATTTGGGAACGCCAGTTAGCCTAATCTGCAAGTCTTTCGACTGTGGGGAAGAATTGAAGTACCCGAGGAAACCCACCAAACACGGGGAGAACATGCAAACTCTACGTACATAGACCTGAGAAGGAAATCGAGTTAAGGTTGCTAAGCACTAAAGTCACCGTGGTGCCGTTAGACATCCATCTATTCAAGCTACATTAAAAGCTATCCTGGTCTCTTGAGTGGCACAGTGGAAAAGTGCTCACCTTATCATCCAGAGATCGCTAATTCAATTAA
The DNA here is from genome assembly GCA_028570985.1 of Heterobranchus longifilis. Classification (NCBI taxonomy): domain Eukaryota; kingdom Metazoa; phylum Chordata; class Actinopteri; order Siluriformes; family Clariidae; genus Heterobranchus; species Heterobranchus longifilis. Next base: position 4,942,728 of record JAOVVB010000015.1, on the reverse strand, counting down.
ATTCTCAAGTGATGCTGTAGACTCCCACAGCCGAGAGCCTAGAGAGAGCTTATTGGCCGAGTTTTCTCACTGGGGAGGGATGGGAGAGACTTAGTGTTCTTACATCAATTGTGGCTCAATCATGGGTGTCTGTAAGCTCATGCAAGCGTGAGTGTGTTATGGCAGGCGTCACATGGTCCGGAGGAAACATGTGATAGTCTTCGGCCCTCTCTGACTGGTACAGTAGTAGTAGCCTTAATGTGACTACTACAAAAATACCCACAGAACTGAACGACCACCTCAATGACTTTAAAAAGCATAAAACCTGGACCCTAAACCTAGAGGAAAACCTAAAATGGCCTAATGAGTTAACTCGTACCATATTTCCCACATGTGATTGGAATTATGTTTAGAGGAAGCTAAAGTATGCTTTCAGGACACAGTGTCCATTGCCGATGATTAATTAATGGCAGTGATGGAGCTATAATAGCATGGTCAATCATCTTGTGCAAATCATTGTATATAATAGCATGGTCAATCATCTTGTGCAAATCATTTTGTTCAATGATTGCTTTGCATAATTATACAAATGCGAGACAGTTTTACAGGATTAGTTACAGTCTGTGGTGCAGCACTCGTTTCTGATGAGAGTGTCATATTCCAGGAAGATAATATCCCTTTGAATACTGTAAAAATTAATCATGAGTTATTGGTTAATGTAATGATGAGGACAAGCACTTTTCATGGATTCCCAATTACCAAATGTAAACATACTAAAACATATCATTAAACTATATTTTTTATAGCTTTAGTTTATTTTGTTGACCCCCTGAACATTAGCACTATGGCCTCGCTCCTCCAGGGTTAAGGGTTCGACTCCTGTCTCGGTCCCGTGTGCATGGAGTTTGCACGCTCCCCTTGGGTTTCCTTTCACAGTTCAAAGACGTGCAGGTTAGGCTAATTAAAATTCCCAAAATTGACCATAGTGTGTGTGTGTGTGTGTGTGTGTGTGTGTGTGTGTCCTGCGATGGACTGCTACCCTGTGCCTGCGGCACCCTGACACCTCATGGTATACCCTTGGGCCTTGGGCTCCAGGCCCCCCACGACCCTGTATAGAATAAAATGAATAGAAGATGAATGAACGAATGAATAATTATGAAATGAAAGAAACACAATACATTAATAAGAACAAGTCAATGGAGTATAGCAACACTTAGGACAATTCTTAGGGGAAAAATTGGTGCCCTCCTCTAAGGTTAAATAATTTCACAGCTAGAAGACCACAGATGAAATAATCAAATGAAAATAAAAAAGGCGATCCAGAGACAAAATTCAGTGAAAGTTAGCTTATCCACATTCGCACAGCTGTGGCTGATTCTCCAGTGACCGTACATAATACCAATATGGAAACAGCAATGCCTAATTAATCATTATTGTAAATGGCTTTTCTAATTATGTTTTCCTTAATGGCCGTGACCCGAGACAGCTTTTAATAGGCTGTGCACACAACCTCCAAAGGGAGTGCATTACTAGATCAACACAGGACTCTCTGGTGACTGGGATAATGTGTGTGTGCGTGTGTGTTCATAGTGGTGTAAAATAAACTAGGAAATATAACACAGTCATTGATCACTGAACTGAAGAAAAGCTCTACTCACACAACTGATTAACCCAGCATTAAACTTAAATGACCTTGAAAACACACAAGAAGCAAATTAACATTTACATTTTTGCAAGCAGTAGCAATTTAAAGGTATGCATTTTAAAAATGAGCAAAAAGATCTGCCCAGGCATTCACCATATGCAAATGACTGACTATTGTGCAATAATGAGTGGCATTTGGCAAGAACCCTGAGGGATATAAAGGTGCAGGTGAACAGGTCCAAAAGGACTGTCAGAAGAGAACTGATCCATTAGATACTTAGTATCCATGTCATTATGTTAATTGCATAAAATACTGTGGCGGTGCTCAGTGATGGAAATCTTCTCAGTTACGGAATCATAATTAAGTTGAAAATGTTCAGATAAGATAAAGATCAAATCAAAATGAATAAGAAAAAGAACTGCAGAAGGAAACCAGAGTACCCGGGGGAAAAAAACCACCAAAAAAGCACAGAGAGAACATGCAAACTCCATGCACAGTAGGGAAGCGAACCCTCAGCCCTGGAGGTGTGTACCAACCAGTGTTGGGTGTAACGCGTTACAAAGTAACACGCTAGAGTACTTGGATTCCGCCATTTAATTACTCAGTTATTTAGTTATTTCTTCAAGAATGTAATTCGTTATTCAAACAATTTATGTAATCCGTGAGCCAGACAGCAGTCATTCCCAATCCATGTGTGTGTGTG
>JAOVVB010000015.1:4922467-4940301 GCA_028570985.1 Heterobranchus longifilis | reverse complement strand
TTATACTGATAACAGATGCCATTAATACAGGTAACGAGTGGAGGACAGAGGAGCCTCTTAAAGAAGAAGTTACAGGTTTGTGAGAGCCAGAAATCTTGTTTGTAGGTGACCAAATACTTATTTTACAGAGGAATTTACCAATTAATTTATTATATTAATTATTATATTAATATTATTATATTAATATTATATTATTATATTTTACTCTCTAAGACCTGAACAAGGGCCCCTACTTTGTGTGTGGAACAAGGGATTGTTCACCCTACATAGCCTACTAGCTTTCTATTTTCAGCAAGTGGAGATGTAAAGTAATTCTCATATGTTTCTCAGGATTGTCCACCACCTTCCTTGTTTATTCTCCTCACCTTCGGCTACATATAGTAGTACCGGTAAGAATGTAAAACACATGCCTATAACTGCATTACAGTGTTGATAACCAGCACAACAGCACTCTGTCTCATGTGATAAATCTATAGCCTTATAATTACATCTGTAACAGAATAAGCATAAAGATTACATCTCTCTTTCTGTGCAACAGCTAAATAGGGGTAGGGTTGTAGTTTAATTTTTGGAATGGTCGAATCAAATCCTAGACATCTGTGGATTCAGTGCCAAAATTGATGGCATTCCTATAGATAACATTCATGATCTAATAAAGGATAAATAATTATCCCGCTGGTTTAGAGAGGGGAAAACATTTTGGAGGCACTGTAATTGACATTACCGTGTAATTGTAGGATGTAAATTAAGTGTATACACAGTATATAAAAAATATGCCAGTCCTGAGGGGTTAGAGTCCAGCAGAATTTGTTTATTTTCCTGTTGAAAGACAACCGGATTGAAGTCACAGTTTATTTACTGTACCAGGTTTAGTGGTTGGATCCCAGCAGGAAAATGACCAAACTGTGGTGGATTCTGGGCTCCATGACAGAAATAATCACCCCATTACTTGGCCATAAGCATTCCAGATGGACTTCAGATGCACCCCATGTGGTTCCTCGCTACCCAAATGGTTTGGCCTGCAGATTTAAGAAAAGACTTAGAAAGCATGTCTTTACCATAATTAAGTCTGTTCTACAAAGTGAGACTGTGTCTATGTTATTAATTTAAGACTGGAAGTTAAAACATTTACAGAGCTTTTATACTGTTTGACCTTGAAATCTAATGTCATATTTTGAGAATTTACTTAAATTCAGCATACAGGTGCTAGAAGTGTGAACTAACTGCTGAATTACACTTTTTACTCAGTTCTTCTTAACACACAAAGCTGCAGGAAATGACAAAGGGTAAATAAAATGTTAAATGTTAAAAGTTTTTAATAATTGTACGGATTTCTTGACACGCAACATGACCAAAAACTTTAATGGGACTAGGCCATCTAAGAAGAAGATATTCTTCAAACATATTCATAGCTATTTATCAAGTCAAAATACAGACTTTTTACAAGTGTAAAAACAGACTCAATTATAGGCTAGCTGTAACATTCAAGAGCAATTCACAACAGATAGAGGCACTTTACTCGTGCCAAAAATATACACTGAGATATATACGCTCACTCCTTTGATTGAGTGTTGAATTGGTCAGTACTGTATGTCTCCTCTACATACTGAATGGTCAAACCATGGTAAAGTGATAATGAAGACTGACAGTTTGGCAGCTTTATAGGAACAATTATAGAGGAAAAGCAATCAAGTGGAAAAAAAAGAGCAGTACAAAAATTACTGTACATCAACTGTGTGACATTGCCTCTTAATAAGACTCGTGCAACACCATCATTCTTTTCATCTTAACTCTTACTGCCGTGTGCCTGTTTTTTCTACTTCAAAGCAATCAGGTGCATATCACGATTGCAGCCAAATTACCCCACATTGATTCGAAAGGTTTTAGAAAAGGGAGTCATTTTTTACACAGAAACTCCCTTTCCCTCTCCCCCACAGAAAAAAAGTCATTGGCTGCCACCTTTCATCCTACACTTAGCTACATCACTACAGAGCAGTAACGCAGGCTGCCAGATTGTTCCCGATCCCACACATCCTAGGTTTCAGATATTTCAAAAGCCTCCCTCTGGAAAATGAGGCACCTGAACAGTTTCACAGTTTCATATCCTTTCCTTCCCGGACTCATTACTTTCTTGTACACAGTGAACTGTTACCTACATTAATTAGCTGCTGTCTACTTTCTCATGTCTGCACAGCTGCATATTATATTTCATGCCATAAAATTTGAACTGGTTTATTACACACAGAATACTAAAAGTGAGGTACTGTCTATAATGCTGCTTGCACATTTATTGTCATTTCTTGTTTATTTAGCATCTTAGCATAGTTTATTTAGTTCTTTCCTGTGCTGTAATTGTATACAGTAAATCCTCTACATAAGGACATTGGAGTTACGGGCTTTCGAAGATACAAACATGCATTTGCGCATATTCAATCAAGAAAGGTAGATCGCAGACACTGTCATGTAGCGTGCATCCTCTGCAAGTGCAGGACGAGCCCAGGATGTCCGGAAGCCAGCATTGAAGCAGTAGCGATGAAGCTGGTACTGTGAAGTAGCGCCAAGCAATAGACACTGCTCGTTCTTTTAACATGAATCATTCAACCATTGGCACGATTCTAAATGACACTGTACTGTAATATACTGTTTATAGCCAATTGCATTAGTATCCTAGTACCTAGACAATGTTTGTTGGACTTACAAACAAATTGGACTTATGAACGATCCCCTGGAACCGCACTCGTTCGTATGTAGGGGATTTACTGTACTGTTGAATAGTCTCACATTCCATATACAACAAACAAACTTTCCATACTGTATTAAGCAGTTAACTAAAAAAATATATATTTTTGTACTTGACAAGTTTGCAATGTTTCAACCCTAAGAACAGGGGATAGAAACTGACATATATAGTCTCCTCAGCTGATATTTTTACTTCATATTATCACAATGCTGTAGCTGAAGTGAAAAAAGTCATCAGTGAAGTTCAAAAGATTTTGTCTAGAGAAGTCTTGGGGCACCAGCTCCGTTTTTTTTCTTTCTTCTTCTTCTGAAAAGCTATGTTTAATTAAGTGCAGATATTCGTGTTCATTGCTATGTATTGAAGCATTTAATGACATTTAATGACTCTTAATATTTATGTCTGATGAAAATTCTTTCATGATATTGAGGGTGGCAAGAGAACGTTTAAAATGAATAAGCAAGATATGGTTCATTCATTAACAAGAACCAACATTTCTTCAAGCTAGCAATATATTTTTTACAGAAGGTTTTCTAAATTTCACAGCTCTAGGAAGTGTTGCTTCTTTCTTTTTATGGATGTTTTTTTTTCTTTTTTAAAAGACATCTGTAAAAGCTATCGCTTGTTAAAATTCATATTCCAAAACTATGGGTATTGATATGGATTTGCCATTTTAAAACAAGGGCTTGGCCATGCATCATGCTGGAACAGTTTTTGGGCCCCTTAGGCCCAGACAAAGTGAAATCTTAAAGCTACATTACAGACAGTTACTCAATAAAATTTCCAGTGTCAAATAAATGCTCAGATTGTTGAATGAACACCCTACAGTTTACAGATTTTGGATTAAATATAGATATTCAGTATCTACAGAGGCCATAAAGGTTCTGCAATCATTCTTTTAAAATATATATAAAGAAATAATTAATCTTCATTATTTATAAATCACTTGGTTGTACATAAATATGGTTTAGACTTACTAAATGTTTGTAAATGTTTGCAGGGACATGAAATATAAATTTGACACTGAACCATCTAAAGCATATTGATATAATTGAAAACTTAACTACATTAGTCTGAATGCATTCTAATGAATTAACTTTTTACCTTTACCTAAAGCCACATTAGTCTAAATCTACATATATTCAATACATAAACAACTAATAGCATATAGCTGTCTATAGAAGTTGTAACAGTAATTTTAACAATGTAACCTTAGTTCAGATGTCGAAAATTGCTATTTAGACATCTTAATAATCTTAGTCAGGAAAGAAGTGCATAAAACAATAAAGGTGACTATTATTATTATTTTCTTTACTGCTATTTAATAACATTATTACATTAAACACAGCTGTGAGCCCAGATGGTCTGGTTATCAGAATGTACATTTGTGCGCCAAAGAAAATGAGGTGCTGGATGCCCGTTTCCATTTCTGGACAGCATGGACAATTTTGTGGTAGAAGGAATAGGCTTTGTCTTGCTTATTATGCGAGTGTGATCACACTTTAATTTGAGCTCACTTTTGTTTTTGCATGTAATTACTGAAAGTTTAAATCTGCTTTCTTACATGGAGCTATGAATGGTGGCTGTGCAGATAGAAAAGGGTCAATGCACAGATGAATTCCTTTTATTTCATGACAGCGGGTTATAATTAACTCAAACATTCTTTTAAATACAATTATAGCATTCCCCAAATAATTCAGCGTAGTTCAGTAGGCTGAAAGGGGTTTGTTAAACTTATCCTTGATTAGGCTTAGACTTGCCTTTTTCCATTTGCCATGTTCCACAAAAAGCCACTTTATAAATATTCTTATAATGTACATCAGTGTCTCCAATATTATGACCGGGTTTAATTAACAGTGATGAGTTATGCAGATGAAACCTGTTTGTTTTAACATTATTTTTATTTAACTATTATTTATTAATTTATATTTTTAACTTTCATCACTTAGCACAGTCATGCAACATGTAACACAACATGACAACATGTAACACACCCACATGAAACTGATGGAGCACCTGCTTTACAACACTATCTAAAAGGTGATGACTGGAATCCAAATGTAATGTCTTGCATTCCTGTTATCTATCAATTTCATTTAATTTTTTTCCCCCTTCTCACTTGTGGAACGAAACCACACTCTGAGCTTAGGGTAAGGAAACTCCTGAAGTCACCTTGTTTCCATAGCAACAGCTTGGCATTCTCATCTGCTATGTCACATGATTAAAGAAAAACGAATAATAAGCAAAGGGAGATTACAAAAAAAAAAATAGATGAATACAAAGAATTAAAAGATAAGAGTGCATGACTTAACAAGCTCTACAGTGATTTTTCATCTGTCTGAAAGGATACAAAGATTAAACACCTGTGGATTTTGGATAACCCTGCTCAAATCACTGTCTGTATCTGTGATAATAGGGGAAACTCCCAACACAGATTCTATAATCTGTGCAATAATTGTGTCTCTGTTCCAACTGTGTGCTGAATAATAATAATAAGTTTTCTTAATATGTAGTGCCTTTTCCTAACAAGCTGATATTTTACAATAGAAAATAATTTAGGAAGGACAAACAGGAGGTTTTTGGAAGATGTATACAGACAAATTATCCAATATTTTAGATAGAGACCTTGGTGGAAGTCAGGCTCTTTTGAGTGCTACCTTGAGTCCTTGGTTTTAGTCGTTTCTGTGTGTTTGCGTATGTGTGTATGTGTGTGTGTGTGTGTGCGCATGGGCGTGTAGCGATTAAAATATTAAGTGATATTAGTACATTGCTCTCTTATGACCAAAGTCAGAAATAGATGGAGCCAAAGGTTAACTTTTAGCTTTATGACTTTCATATCTGACTCCAGAATATTTAATTAGTTATCTGATTTCAATTTTTAATAACCACTAGCTTAATAAAATTCCATTTTTTTTAGTTACTGAAAGTACTGTACAAAAAAAACACAATATACAGAAAGTAAAAACGAAAGGTAAACACAGGCATGTGGTTCTTGATAGTAAGTGCATCTGTCACTATTGTATAACGCTCATACCTTTTTTAACCCCTGACCCTCTTTAAACCCTAGGATGTAAGCACGTCCTAGGGTGTTGCTCAGTTCCTGAGAATTAATCTGTGGACACAAAGGTAAAGGTTGTGCATGTAAACAAGATGGTCTCACTATGCACTTTCATTGGCCACGTATTGCATCTATGAACTTACTGTAAATTGATGACATACTGTATAGTACAGTTTCATATTTTATGGTAAAACAATGTAACAAACATTACTGTACCTTCAAGCAATGTAACCATTTAATCATGTTTGGTTAAAATAATTGCTACAGCCATTTTTGTGGTAGCTACTGTAATTAGCAACATGTAAAATTGACATGTTTTAGTTAATAATTCGTTGCTAATGATCTGATAGAGCTTTTATATCACAATTCCTACTGTTGTATTACATTACATTATAACAGTTTGTTTATTCCTTGATTCCGTTTCCATCCAAGCTCAACCACACAAAGCTCCACCTCTCAGAAATGATTATGGTCAGCAGAGCATGTCCACATGAGTTACAGTATGGAGTGAGCAACTTTTTTTTACTATTCGAATCCATTGATTTATTTATTTAGGAATGTTTTGCTACTCATTCATTCATTCATTAACTCATTTTTTTATTCAGTTTATTTATTTATTTATTCATGTACCACAGCAAATGTATCTGGTCATTTAGCACTTGATTTGGCTCTGTGTTCCTTTTTTAAAACTTAAAACTGGGAGAACTTGAGAGTAACAGGTATAAGAAAATACGGACTAAAAACAAGTTGTACAAGGTAAGAGATCTACAGGTACAAAGAATGTAGGGACTTGGACACAAACACACACACACACACACACACACACAAATGTTGTGTTACAACCAATGTTTTGATTTAGACATCAAGTTTTAAGTTTACCCTATGTTGTGTTTAATGACACACAATTTATAATAGCACAGTGAGATCTGTAATAATCCATTTTCAAAAGCACTAGCAATTTCAGCACCAAACCCATCATAAGGCGACAAAGAAATGCTGATCAACTGGCTTAGGTGTGTCAGTAATGGAATAAGATTACACTAAGAATCACTGGCCTACTTTAAAACTATGCATTTACTTTTGCATGTTTTATTTACAATATTTATAGATCTTTTTATTAATGTTCATTTTATTACACTTAAGTGCGCTTCATCCCCAGTATAAACATGATTGTAGGCTGCTGCAAGTTTCCTCACTTATTTCTTTATGCACCCCATTTGTGTGGTGCTGTCAGCAGGCGTGCATTCAAAACACATAATTACCCCACAGATCACACCCTCAATTAATTGACTTTGTGACCAAGACAGGAATTTTTTTAGGATGTTACCACAGAAGAAGGCGGAGATACAGGTGTGGTCTTTCTCCCAACGTTAGTTATAATGTAAAATCATAATACATGGGATTTAGTGCTGTATGAACAGCCTAACACGTTAGAGCCGTTGGAGATCATTGTCAAGATCTGAATAAGATGGAACGACTTCAAATTTTAAAAGGATATTTAAGCTTTGGAAAGTTGGCAGTGATCAGAACATTGTTCCTGTTCTTAGTAACACTGATCGTATTCACGTATTTTACAGTTTTTCGGGATACTGGCAAAAAGTTTCCCGATTTTGGTGAGTAGTCTATTTTTTTTTTTTCAAAATAAGAAAAATTATGCTGTATTTATTAAGGTGTGTATAACCTTAATTGTAATTTATTCTCAAATTCATTCATTCAAATGTTGTACAAAATCATTCAGCTAACAATTCAAATATGTTCATTTAATTATTGCTGAATGCTTTTGCTTCGTAAATTCTAAATATGAAGAATAATTACATTATAATGTATTGTGTACAGGTTGAGCTTTGCATTCCATATAGAAAACCTGTGCTGTGACTTTTTATTTAAGAAAGAGTTCAAAAAATTATTATCACTTAAAAAATGCCTCATGTTATGTTGATACATTGTCACAGAATAAGAAAATGTGAAAAACTCTATATTAGTTAGTTAGTTAGTTACTGTAGTTAGTTAGTTAGTTAGAGAAGTAGCAATCAAATAGAACACATACAACAGATGTAAAAACACAACATTAAACATATGAAACACTGATAAATAGATAAATCAGGAAAAAATAGAGGAATCAGCGTGAGGCATCCATAATGTTCACTGATCTCAAACAATGGGAGAATGTTCCAGAATTAAACTACTACAACTTCAAAAAAGCAATACTAAAGGATTGCTTTCTGTTGTGGTGATTATGCAACGTTAAAGCAAAACCTGATCTGTGTGTTCTGATTCACGTGCATAGCATTATGTTTTCTTAGTTATTCAGAGCACGTGATAATTAATATCAGCAAGAACCCTCAGGTTATCATCAGATGTCAGCTGTCAGCTTGGTATCATCAACCATGACATGTTCAAAGTCACTTAAATCACCTTTCGTCTGCTGAATTTTGGACGTGCTCTCTCAAGTGAAGGAATCACATACCTCAATCACAGTGACACAAGTCAATCATGGGTGTCCCTGAGGTCATACAAGCAAGATGAGGCAGATAGCGCTTTCCTCCTTGTGTTACCTAACAACGGTTAATAAAATATGCAGCAGTTTGAAAATATGCAGTCGGTAGCTTCACATGCTCTGAAAAAAGCACATACTGTATTAGCCTCCACCCTTCCTGAAAGATATGTATTATTTAAAATATATTAAGCAATGCATACTTTAATAATAATTGTATTAATTATCAATTATGACCTTGGTGGTTCTGGTGGTCCAGGTTTATCACAATACGTTTACAAGTAATAATGATAGTATAATAATAATAAGCAATATGAAGTGTTTCTAATTATATAAAAATATTTCACTACAAAATGGAAATTATAGACATTTTTTGCATAAATTAAAAAAAATGGACAATATCTGCCGAAAGATATTCCAACATAAAGCCATTTGTGTTTCAGAGTTCTGGGAAATGCCTGACGATATGCAGTCTTCAGAGCAGAAGGTGCATGCATACAGTAAATGTTTAGACTTATTTTAAGATGTTTACACTTCATTTTATTTACATCATATTCTCTGTCATCTTAATGATTTTAGATGATATTAAATGGACAGCCAAAATGGAAACCTGAGGTGCAAAAACTCTCTTTTTTTATTCTTCTTTTTAAATAGTATGATGATGGTTGTTTAAAAATATGACATTTGAACTGACTTGCGAACTTGTTCTGTGAACAGTATTTGGGTCAGGTGAACATGCATGTTTTTGAAGACTGGTGTGGAGGATCTGTCGACCAGCTAAGAAGAAATGAGTTGTTTCCTATGTTCCCCCATGTTAGTAACATACCACACACACACGCACACGTGCACATGCAAACGGTTATAGGCCAGCATAATTCTTGACACTTGATCCAGTACATCCTACCATTTCTTTTCCTTTTAAAATTGCCTACACAATAAAATGAAGCACTGTGATACTATGTATGGGTAATAATAAATTATCTAAACCATTTAATCACAATCAAGTAAAAATAATTATAATTTGCCCACAATAATTTTTATTTGCCCAAGCGTTCATTTTCTATGCTTACAATTTATGTTAAGTGTACACAACCATGTCCATTTAAAATTCTGTTCCTTGATAGCAATCTATAATGTTTAATGTGTCATTATGATTTTAGGCACGTACTACAATCAAAAGGCTTGCTGTGTATCCTGGATGGGAAAACTATGGGTTGAGAATCTTTGGATACGTTCATCCTGTAATAAATGGTACGTACTAAAAAACCCAGTAAAATGTTATGGGCTTGCTTTAAGCTGAAAATGTCATTTTTATATTAAAATTTCTTCACCTCTAGTGTGAGACATTGTGGGTCTTAATATTTTCTGGTTGCTCTTTACCAGGAGAATACTTGTTTGCCATTGCTTCTGATGATAACTCAGAGTTTTGGCTGAGTTCGGATGAAAGCACCAAAAATCTAAAACTCATTGCTTTCCTTGGCAAGGTAAGAATTACTGTTATAATCTCAATTCATCTCATCATAAGGAGCTACTTCATCAAACTCAGAAAGACAGCACACTAGAACAATAATATACAGTATGTAATTATATTTAATCCGAACAATGAAGTAAGATAATATCACGTCAATAATTGTAGCTACATTCAATTATTAGACATGTAATATATATTAAAATGTATTACTATGTTAAGTATGTCATGCCTTATTGCCACTGTACATTGTCGGTCAGGCAGGAAATGAATGGGCTGCACCAGGGGAATATGAGAAATTTGCATCTCAGATATCTGAGCCTTTAGTGTAAGTTTTTTTATTTTATTTTACTTACGCTACTTAAAATGAAAAGCTAAAAATCATGACTTAGTTACTTTTGTTGTGAACTGTTTGATTCTGATATAGTCGCTCTCTTTAGGCTCTCAAAAAAACAACGATATTACTTTGAAATCATCTACAAGCAAAGTGAAGAAATGGATCATGTGGAAGTTGCAGTACGTATGCTTTCATTCATATTACATATTTGACACGTGTGTGGTGGCCTTGGAAAACCAACAAAAAATAAAAGAATTAGGGATTTCCATCTATCTATCTATCTATCTATCTATCTATCTATCTATCTATCCATCTATCTATCTATCTACCTGTCTATCTATCTGTCCATCCATCCATTTATCTATCTATCTATCTATCTATCTATCTATCTATCTATCTATCTATCTATCTATCTATCTACTGTATCTATCTGTTTATCTATCCTCAATCCATCCATCCATCTATCGTCCTTTTAAGATGAGATAATGTTGGTAAGGAGCAAATTTAACGAATGTCCATATACAGTATTTAGGTGTGATTCCTCACACAATGAATATTAGACACTGTTCAATATTCAAATAGCCTCATCAATTCAAATCAATTGAATTTAAATGTAATCAAACAATGACGATCAGAATAGTTCACATTATCATTACTATGCATACACAAGATAAACTCATTTAAGTTTTAATGTTGTGGCTAATCGGTCAATGCAATTCTACAAACTGCAGGCTTTTCAAAACTCAAGTGTTTATTTTTTATATGTAGGAAAGCTACACTATGCTCAGTATTGTATAGGATCTCCCCTGTGCAACTCAGGCCTCTTAAGGTATAACTCCAAAAGATCTTTGGAGGTGGGCTGTTGTGTTTGGCACCAAGACAGTAGTAGTGGATCCTTTGGCTCCGTACTGTATGTGTTAGACTGTGATGCACTTGGTGTTCTTCTGATGCCTTCCTATTTTGCCCAGCATTGGCTTTTTTAGCAATGTGTGCTACATTGGCTTTTCTGTGGGATCGGGCCAGATGGGCTAACTTTTGGTTTCTACAGGCATCAATGAGCCTTGGGTACTCATGATCCCATTACCACTTTACTTGTATATAACTGATAATCAGTGTTATTCCCTTCATCTAGCAGTGGTGTTAATATTATGGCTGATCAGCGTATAGTAGGAACATAAAACCTTCACAACGTTAAGGGTTTTCCCAAGCCAACATACTGTATGCATTTCATTATGTCTCTTGACATAATAAAGATCAGTAGTACTGTACATGTCCGTTGTTTAAACCATGTGTTTTTAATCCTGAGCCACAAATTTTCTTAAATTATATTAAACTGTAAGCAAAGTTTTTCATCCTGTATTTAATCATGGTGCTTTGTCTTTCTAAGAATTTCTAAGAAGTCTTTTTAAGAAGCTTTCTCTTCTTTTTCAGTGGCGTCTCAACAAAGAGGAAAGCAATTTTGAAATCATTACCTCAGAGTATCTCTCACTCTACAGTGGTAAATGATACATATGTATGCATGTAATATATAGAACCTTTTAGTTTAATGTCATGCAGTGAAATGTCTTGCTGAATTGAACACATCTGGGAAACAGTTTTTCAAAACAGTTAGGACAGCCACTGTAAATGTGTTAGTTTGTACTGAGTAGTAAAATAAAAATATGCAGCTTATTAAGACTCACTTAGTGAATATTATTAACATAATAGATAACTTGAATAAACCAGGTATTTCAGCATTAATGCATTAGAATTAAGTCAAATAATTACTATACATAATTGAGTACTACTTGTATTAATTAATGTTTAAAGTAATAATATTTTATTTAGTAGGACAGGTTAACTTTGTTTTAATAATAACTCTAAACATTCATGGATTTCATTAAAGGTTTAAGGAGTTTGTGAGTTCAATTCCCATTACAAAAAGAGACATGTATTGGCCAACACTCAACACTCATTGTCTCTCACTTCAAAATCACTTTGAGAAAATTTACATGCCAAATCAATACATGTAAAAACTTGTTTTCTGCATACAGATGAGTCTTCTCTACTGGCAGTGGACAATTATATAATTCCCCAAACAGCAGCAAGTCAAAGACTGAACATTGACCACATCACTAGACCTGATGTGGACATGGTCAAAGAAGATCCACGAGACATCATATATAAATGTAAGGGGTTCATGAGTTCATGAATAAATACTGTATACTGTATATACAATAATTGGCCATAAGATTAAAACTCAAAACATTAAGCTTTGTATTGTGTGGGTTCCCCTTGTGCTGCCATGGCCCCTCTGGGCATGACTCCACAAGACCTCTGAGTGGTGCTGTGGAGTCTGGCACCAGGATGTTAGTGGTGGATGCTTTGTGGGCTGTTATGACCTGTATAGATCAGACTTATTTGTCCAGTGAATTCCGTTGATGCTTGGTCAGAGATCTGGGGTCAAACAACCTTAAACTCTTTGCCAGATAACCCACATATGTGGCAGGCTGTGATGTACTGATAACTTTCTACCATAGCCAGCATTCAGCTTTTCTGTGGGATTGGGCCAGACAGGCTAGCCTTTGGTCCCTACAGGCATCAATGAGCCTTGAGTGCCCATGAGCCCATCACCACTTTACTCGTATATAATTGATAATGTTATGTAATTTACCTGGCAGTGGTGTACAGTATGTTTAAATACAGCATTAATTATTGGTAGATTAACGATTGCATTTATTATGGCGTGGGACTATTGAAGCTGAATTCTCTTAACTGATATATAATATATATATGACTCTTTCCCTTCTCTCTTGCCTTTCCAGTACCACTGCTGCATGAATCTCTATTGAAAGACGTGTTTCCTGAATGTCCTTACTATCCTATTTACATATATGAAAACTCCACCATCGAGAGATATGATGGAATAAATCATGTGAGTACAGATCATTTTTATTTATTTATTTATTTATTTCGGAAAAAGATGTAGAAGAACAAGAGTACTTTAACCCTAGTTGTCTTAAACGTAAGAGCAAAATATGCTACAGAGCATTCAAGACTAATTAATAAGTAAATGAGAAACCATGCTGATGTTTGGCATAAACTGTTTCAAGAAATCATCTGGGGTTTTTTAAAATACGAACATCGCACGAGAATCATTGAATTTAATTATTATATAAACTATTTGATTTATCCGAGGCGTCTATGCTAATACTCTGTTAATTATGGTGTAAAAGCAATCAGACATGTGGCTCATGTTGAGTAAATCATGAATTGTGATTTTAAAGGTTCGCTACTCGTCAGTGTACCCAAATGACTACACAAGGCTTGCCAACGAGGACATTAAGGCACAGCTATGCTTTTATGAAAAGGATGAAACATATGAGCAAGGGTAATGTATCTACAATAATATTTACATACAGTACATATTAATAGTTACACACTGTACACTCTTAATTACAGGTACAGCCATTTACTTTTATTATTTTTTCTGTTTTCCTTTCCAGAGGTGGGTTTGGTCCATATCTCAAATTTGAAAAAACAGAAGACAAACAAGGTAACTACCTAATAGCTTGAATAAAAATGTTAGTGAGGTTAATTAGGTTAGAATTAGAAATAATTAAATAGATAATTCAGTGCTTTAACAATGGATTTATATCCCCACCCAGATGAGAAAAATGTGAACAAGCCAAACTGGAAGCAGGTCTTCAATGTAAATCCGGTGGATTTCCATTCAAAGCAGAGCGATTTCGCTGTCCACACCTGCAAAAGAGCTGGAAATATAATAATGCTTCAAAAAGATGTCATGCCTGTAATCAAAGCCTTTAGGAATCAATTGAAGATAAACCCGAACACCAGGTACATGATTGCACTGCTGTCTTGGCTTGTGAAAACAGCCCATAAAGAATTTGTCTGAAATCGAGACTTACGTTCTTGCAGTGATCTGGCTCTGAAACACGTGTTAAATGTGGAAAAGAAAACGAAGACTGGTGTGGGCAGTCGCTACCTGCTGGAGATGGAGATGCAAGATCCCGAAGGAAGAAGTGTTCTTATCTCGAAATATTTTTACACCTCACGAAACCAAAGATATCCTGAATTACCAGGTCTCTGCAGTCCAACAGACTTCAGCTGGGACCCGGACGTAAAAGTCCATGTTATTCTGACAGGTCAGAAATAAAGCTTTTTTTTTTTTTTTTTAATGATCGCTTTTGCTACCTAATTATTTCTAATTATTAACTTTCAATAAGTAATTATGTAACCATGTGATTATTAAAAGCTGCGCAAATATTGGCATTTTGCTATTTTGCTGTGTTAATCGTCTTGGTATCATTTAGCTGAATTACTAGGATTTAGTTGGACACTCTAAACAACATCTATAGATTGTAATAAAGCTAATTCTCAGCATAATACATAGGGCAGAATTTGAAGTTGTATTAGGCATTAGTTACTAGTAAACAGAATATCTACTAATGATTATCTATGAATAATAATAATAATAATAATAATAATAATAATAATAATAATAATAATAATACAATAAAAAAAGTCATGCATGTACATGCAATAAAATATTTGAATGTCTGGTTTGGTGGAATATGTGTTCCACTTGAGTACTACATATTGATAATAGTTCAGAATATAACCAAACTGGGTATGTTGTTTAACTATGAGTGTTTATGGTGATATTTAGTATAGGATGCTTTCTTATTAAGCAGTTTTTTTAAGGCCTGCCTGTTGCATTTACTGTGTTTCAATTTTACTCCAACAGTTAAAAACCAAGGGAGGTGGATCGTACACTTTATCCGAGAAATGGAGCGTGTGTATGAAGCGACAGGAGACAAAAACTTCAATGTCATTATTGTAGACTTCAACAGCACTGATATTGATATAGAGAAGGAACTGAGTAATGCAAATTTACCAAGGTATGGATTGACTGTATTCATTAAAAGAAAAATATGCCAACAACAAATGCTTATAGTGTACATGTAAACAAGAAGTTCATTTATCTCTCCCTCTCTCTCTGATATATACACATATTCATATTTCTGCCGTGTATGTGTTTAACTTTTTCACACATGGACAGCTATCAGTTTAAAAACCTTGTGGGACGCTTTGCCAAATCGCAAGGAATTCAAGCTGGAGTTGATCTTGTTGAAGTAAGACATTTTACAGAAATCATTTTAAAGGATATGTATTGTAGAAATATGTATAGCCTGCTTAGTACATTTAAGACTAATCTCTGTACAAACTGTACATATAGGAGTAAGTTTTTTTTTTCTCCCTCGTCACTGAGTTAATTTCTTTCTTCAGGATGAAAACAGTATTTTGTTCATGTGCGACCTGCATATCCACTTTCCTCCATCGATAATAGATAATGTGCGTAAACACTGCGTACAGGGGAAAGTGGCATACGCCCCTGTTGTGATGAGACTGGAGTGTGGCGCCACAGTAAAGGCTCCTGCAGGTACTCGGATTAAATTCAAATGTTATTGCTCACGTACACATCCATACACGGTATCATGTGCAGTGGAATGCTTGAACGACTGGTTTTGACTTAATAAAGTAAAGATGCGATAGATAAAGAAGATAGATAGATTTCCCTGCAATAATTGAGAAAATGTACAAATATACAGAAATGCAGTGACAAGAAAAGAAAACAACTAAAATATATAAAATGTATAATGTAAAATTTTAAATGTATAAAATGTACAAATTATACGGAATTTGCGATGTCAAAAGGGTATAAGAAGGAAAAGATATGGCGTGTAGGTATGAGTGAAACTGCATTTGACATTTTCAAGTCCCTGTGGTCCAATGCTCTTCTTTATTTTTAATGCACTGGATTATATTGATTAGGCCCAGAAGTTTAAAACATGTTAACAACCCAAATGCTATCAGTGAATGAGAAACATGATGCGACATCAAAACACAAAATACACACAAATACACAGATGTGAAAATGCAAAAAGCTATATTAATAATAAAAAAGGTTGATTTAAAGAGAGAAGGTGTTTATTAAAGATGATTTACTTGTTTTATATTAGCTATACCCCGGAAAACAGAGATCTATAAACCTAACAAAGGCATTGATATGAGTATTCTAACATTGACACTCCCTTTAAGAAAGGGAGGTGATTGTATAACTTAACCCTTAATTGCTGCTCCTATGCTGAGTAGATAAACAGACACGTATATATACAGTATGTATATTGTTTTTTGTGATGTTTAGTAAGGGTTTATCTTTTGCATTTTGCTTTAATGTCGAGTTTGTTCATTTGTGACTGATTCTTTATCACATCTATTGGAAGTATGAAAGCTTCTAGGCAGTGAATCGTCATGTGGTTATTAGCATATGAAGTGCTCATGTTCAATGTACACTTATTCCTGAAATATTTCATGTGACAGGTTTCTGGGAAACTGAGGGGTATGGTCTGGTGGGGATTTATAAATCTGACATGGAGCGAGTCGGAGGGATGAACGTTAAAGAATACACAGACAAGTGGGGTGGAGAAGACTGGGAGCTGCTGGACAGGTATGAACCGGTTATGTGAGACGTTTGTAAGATCGTAATTTGAAAACCTTTTTGTTTTTCACAAAGAAGCATTATTATAAAACAAAGCACAGAGATGACAAGATATAGAAAGACTAATCATGAGAAATGTATACACATCTTGTTTGAAGTTTTTCTCATGAATAGATTTAATGTTTCTTCTTCGAGGTGTGACCTGCTGTGCCTACTACTAATAAAAATGAATCAATTGAATAGAATACAATAGAATAGAATAGCCGTGCATGTACATGCAATATAAAAATTTTAATGTCTGGTTTGGTGGAATATATGCCCCATTTAAATACTGCATTTAGATAATAGTTCAGAATATAACCAAACTGGGTATGTTGTTTAACTATGAATGTCCATGGTGATGTTTAGTAAAACAGAGTGAATCAAAACAAAGTAAGAAAAAAAAAAAACTAACTTAATTAATGAATTATCTGTGCAAAAGAATCTTAAAGAATATCTTTGTAGTAGTATAGCATACCAGACACAATGCGACTTTATCCAGCTTTACATGCCGCCATCTATCTACGTACAAACCCCTGTCCTCTCATCTCCCTTTCAGAATCCTACTGCACAAGCTGGAGGTGGAACGACTACATCTGAGAAACTTTGCACACTTCTTCCATTCAAAGCGGGGCATGTGGAACAAGGAGACATGAACATTGTATTTAAAGTCTGTACAGTATTATGTATATAAGGTTTGGGTATATTTACTAACATTATTATTATATATTTAAATTCCTTAGCCATTTTATATTTTTGAATAATAGGAAAGCTGACATTATGAATTATGAAATGAGACATGGAATTGCACTGTGACTTAATGTTCTTCGAAATAGCCTCCTTCATTATAGCGTCTGTATATGAATAAGAATTAGAGATCTTCAGTAAGCAGACAATGAAATAAATGTACAAAAAATTTTCCATTACATTACCGGACGCAAGTCGATAAAATAGTCACTCACTAGCCAAAACACTTGGGATGTTGTCCAGTATGAGAAATTAAACAATTAAATAGAGGGTAATAAAAGCAACATACTTTGTTGGTCTGAAATACCTTTTAATGTATGCAGCCAATTCTATAATAAAATATCTGTCATTTAGAAAACAGTGCTATACTTTGACTCCTTCTGTGTGTGTGTGTGTGTGTGTGTGTGTGTGTGTGTGTGTGTGTGTGTGTGTGTGTGTGTGTGTGTGTGTGT
>JAOVVB010000015.1:4896034-4908512 GCA_028570985.1 Heterobranchus longifilis | reverse complement strand
GTGTTTGTTTATTTTTTTTTCTTTCTGCTCCATTTGAATATGACATGTCAAACATAAAAATGAATTAGATTTTTTTTCTTTAAATCCTTACTGCCTGTTCCTCATCACTATGCTTACAAATAGTTGCAGAGTTTTTCACACTACTCAAATTATTGCCAAGGAAGTCAAACATACTTAAATAAATATCAGAAAGTAGCAAAAAGAAAAATTGCCAATGAATTGCCCACATTTCTTGTAGTGGGTGCACCTTATGATTAGTTGCTGGATTTTTGATGAAATTTGAGATAGAATCCTGTAGTGGGCACTATGATTAAGTCATGTTAATCAGTGATAAATTGCATAATTATAATTATAATTCAGATTATGAAAATGATCTGCCTTTGAGCTTGCCAGATATTTATTGAGAAAAACAGTCCTAACAGGCTGGATCACCACTTTTAAACACAAGTGTCTCTCTTCAACCCACCCAAAAAATCTGGGAAAGAAAAAGACGGACTGGCAACAATAGTAATGTAAAGAGATCATAGGTCAGAATAATGTGCAAAAAAAGTTTTTTGAACAGGTGTACAGCAAAATGAGATTTCAAGAAAATTAATTTCTTTTAAATGAAACAAGAAAATACTGATAGAGAATATTTCTCACAGTTTTTTGCTGAAAAAATGTTGTGGCTATATGTCATGGCTCAAAATGTGACAGCCCTGTGTGTCAGAGAATAATAATTTACCAAAATAAGTAAAAGGAAAATGGTGTTTATTGTATTTTACTGACAACCAGAAAAATATACAGTAGTCTTATGTGTTCACCTTTCTGTACAGATTTGAACATTTTCTGTATTAAATTATATTTTGCATGCTTAGCTTAGCTTATAATTGTAATATCTTAATATGTTCTAAAAATCACATTTTCTGAGTATTCTATATGACTCTTTAGAATGATATGTCTGATATAACATAGCAATTGTATCTCAGTGGATAAATATCTGTGCTAGCATCCAGAAAGCTAGCAACAAGGTTTTGTAATATGCAATTTAATGCAATATTGTTAAACTTACATTCCTTTGAGTAATACCATTTCATGAAGTCTGTTTTATCCTAACAGAGGGTAAAACACACAGTAGATGAAATTAATGCACATAAACACTTTTTTATGTGAAATAAAATGTTGATATTATATTAAAAGCATTTTGAGGAGGAAATTCATGTCATCTGTACCAAATCATGTACGAAAATTTCAAATAAATAAATATTTAAATTTCTAAATATTCATTAAATTCTTACCTTTGCCATTTATTAATAATGAGTGGACTCCTGACTACACTAAATACTGTCTAATCTGTCTACCAGCAATGAACTGAGGCTGTTATGTACCTGAATGTCTTTTTTAATACAAAACATAGATTGATACCTGACGGAATGTGGAATCACTTGTCAGTCTTCTTTTCTATTTTAATCAGCATTTATCATACATATAGACATGTCACTACACTGAACTAGTTGCAATAACAGAAGCATCTGTATTTAACAATATACCATTAAGTTCATCTGGTAGGAAGAAAGCAAAATCTGTTCTTTTATAATAAATAAATAAATAAATTAATTAATTAATTAATTAATTAATCAGTAACTGAGTGGTGTGAGGCCTCTTTTTCTTCTTATACCATGGTAGTTACCCAAAGATGACAATTTCTTAAGTACAGTTGTTTTTTGTTGTTGTTGTTTTTTATTTAGTAGCCAAAAGCAAACTGGGCAGGGAGCTTGTTATCAAAACCTAAAACATCATAAATAATAATATTAACCAATCATGTATATTTTTACTGTACGGATATTTCTAGTATTCTAAAATTAAATTTTACACTGATCAGCCATAATATTATATTAAAATGCAAACATTTAGCCTAATATTGTGTAAGTTCCCCTTCTGCTCTTTCCCCATGGGGCATGACTCCACAAGACCACTGGTATGTGGTGGCAATGGGGATATTAGTGGTTGATCCGTTGGGTGCTGTGGGTTGTGGGGACTTGTTTGACATTCCATGAATGCTCAGACAGATTGAGATCTGAGGAATTTGGAGGCCAGATCAACAACCTTGAACTCTTTGTCTGCTAAGCCCCATACAAGACAGGCTGTGATGCACTGGGTGTTCTGACACCTTTCTATCATAGCCAGCCTTTTATCTATGCTATCATTCTAGAATTGACGTTTTCTAAAAAGAAAAGAAAAAAAATATATATATATATTATCTCTAATCCGTTATGGGCTTGAGCGTGTGCAGATTTTTCATTCCAGTCCAGCAGTAGTTACACCTCATTCCAGCTCATCTTGGGCATCAAGTCACATCACAGGTGACTCCTGTAGACCTTTTTGAGTTTTTTGTTTTGAATGTTTTATTACAATTTTCCTACTAATTCTTACATTTCAATCATTTTAGTGCACTTTTTTGTTAAGTGCATCTTTTACATACAGATATCTAGACATCATGTTGGTAGGAATTTTAATCAGTGGTTATATCACTGTATAAGTGGTTTAATCACTTTGTAATTTAAGTAAAAGTATCCCCTTTGAAATATACCCAAAAAAGTACAGTAGACATTTAATGAAAGCACAATTTGTTACTTTTATATTAAAGTGTCTTACTTTTAAAATCATACTTTTAAACAGTTGATCACCTCTGTTAATGATAGCATTGCTAAGACCAGGTTATTTACTATCACATTAAGTTGGAGAATAAACATTTACTATAGAATCCATGGAAGAAATGTATTCTGATTTTATCTTGGTTACTGAAAGCTGAAAGCAATGCAAAATTTTTATAAACTGGCATAGATCATTCAATTTGCAATGTCGGTAGAGTAACTCTTCCTGTGTACAAAAGCACTACTCATATACAGTAGACTCCATCACCAGTGATGCATTTACTGTACATATCATTAAACCCAACTCTGGAAACCTCTCTGAAAATCCCCTTGGTCACAGATGGTCTCCCACTGCACTACAGAATACTTACTGACAGGACACAACTGACAAGAGCAAATGCATCAAAACATGCATCTGACCAACACCATTCCATGAAGTATACATTGTACTAATAGAGGGAGGAAAAACAATCTTTAGCACTCTAGCTGTATTGGAGTTTATGATAATGTACATGAATTGATAAGTTAATAAAGGTGACACAGGGGTGTAGTGGTTAGCAATGTCGCCTTGCACCTCCAGGGTCCGGGTTTGATTCCCGGCCAGGCTCGATTCCCGTCTCTGTGTGCATGGATTGTGCATGTTCTCCCCGTGCTTGGTGGGTTTCCTCCAGGTACTTCGGTTTTCTCCCACAGTCCAAGGATATGCAGGTTAGGCTAATTGGCGTTCCCAAACTGCCCGTACTGTGTGAATGGGTGGGTGAGTGTGTGTATGTGTGTGTGCCCTGCGATTGATTGGCACCCTGTCCAGGGTGTACCCTGCCTTGTGCCCTAAGTCTCCTGGAATAGACTCCAGGTCCCCGTGACCCTGAATAAAGGGATAAAGTGGTATAGAAGATGAGTGAGTGAGAGTGATGAGTTAATATGGGAAATAACTTGTGTATTATCAGGGAGAAACACCATACTGACTATTTTTTTTCAAGACACAAATTGTATTGACCTTTATTGGCTCTCAGTCCTGCCCACATCAATTAAAGCTCTGCGCTGGTACTGAACCACTTCTACTACTTTCATAAAATTGCCTGTGCTTTCTTATGCAATACCTTATGAGACCAATATTAAATAAACAAATATGATAATAATTATTACTTTAATAAAAGTATTAGTTCAAGGTCAATTAAAGTTTTTTTTTTGTATAATAAAATAGACCTATCAGAAGGATATTTGTTACATTTTGTTTTACATAGGCACATATGAGTTTTTTTGCCTTCTTACAATAACTTGAATTCTTCAAAAATACAAAAGACAATTTTTTTCTATTAATTACTTTGGTGAGAAGCTGTGTCAAATTAATAAATATAAAAGTAAATATCTATAAAAAAAAATTGCCAGCCTAGGTTACCTGCACACTGAGCTCTTCTTTGCCACTTTGTTTTTCAGAATCATGAACATAGTTGGATGACACGATGCTAGGTAGGAGTCAGTTGATAATTCTGTTAATTATGGTTGGTCTGGTGATGGTTTCTTGTTTTCCTGTTGATGTTACAGTAATAAAAAATTCCAGGTGTAATGCATGAACACTCTATCCTGGCACTCTTGGTCAAATTGACAAATGAACTCACTCACTCATCTTCTATACCACTTTATCCTGTATTCAGGGTCTGGGGGGGCCTGGAGCCTATTCCAGGAGACTTAGGGCACAAGGCAGGGTACACAATCCATCGCAGGGTACACACACATACACACACTCAGACACACTTACGGGCAATTTTGGGAACACCAATTAGCCTAATCAGCATGTCTTTGGACTGTGGGAGGAAACCGGAGTACCTGGAGGAAACCCACCAAGCACGGGGAGAACATGCAAACTCTGTGCACACAGAGACGGGAATCGAACCCGGACCCTGGAGGTGCAAGGCGACAGTGCTAATCACTAAGCCTATTATGTGCTTATTATAATTATTATTATAATTACTACTCAACATCGTCTTCATCGCAAGCCATGCATACACTACAGGTATGTACCATCACCGAAACCAACTTTCAAATCCTCTTCTTAGAAAATGCCCTTTGTTGCAGTTGATGGTCCCCCACTGCGGTACAGAATGTTTACAGAGATGCCACCATTGACAAGAGCAAGGTACACAGATGGATGAAGAAGTTTAAAGAAGAGGAAACCGGCACTATAAACAAACCACAGGTTTTGAAAAAATCTAAAATGTTTTATGGTATAATTACTCTAATAATTATTAAATGATTATAAATTGACTTCTAGAATTTGTTTAAAATACGTCAACTGGAAGGATTTTGGCTTTCGAGATGATAACAGTTGCTCTTTGTTGAGAACAGCGCTGCACACATCTTCGTATTTTCGACTCTTCAGTCTATGTTCAGTCCAAAAATAATAATTTCAACATCTCTGCAAATTATCCGTCACCTCCCCTCACTGTCTTATCACGAGAATTTAAAACAGAACATCTGTGTTTAGATTGTTGCTATGTACACACTCATCATTACTGCTCCTTACCATCATGTTTTTCCTTACTGATTGGAAATTCTGTTGATTATGTTTCTGAAAACACTCGCACGATTTGCTATGGATTTGCTATTGTGCCATTTTGTTGTTGTGCATAACAGCATTATACAAAATCCCTGACACAACTCAAACAGCGTACATGACCTCATAACGATGCGTGCTGCGTGTAAGAAATAACTAGGAAATAAGTAGGAATAGCAAATAGAGAGAGAGAGAGAGAGAGAGACATCTCTCACCTGCCCTGCGAGTATACGCAGTCCCGTGCTGATGACTCGAAGCCGTCTGGATTCATCGAGGGCAGGATGTGTATGCGTGTGGTGTTCATCAGCTTCGTCACAAAAGGGTCACTCATATAGCTGCGGGTCAGGTAATCGATCAGCTGGAGCAGCAAGACTCGCCCCAGCACCTACACACACACATACAGAACATGCAGAGCAAAAGCACAGATGTAGCAACAACAACAACAACAACAACAACAAAATTCCCCTTGCTATGCTTTAACGCCTTTACTATTCATCATGCAGGAAATGTTATTCAGATCTTTTACTATACTGTCACCTATTTCATCCATCTAACAACTGATGCACAGATCACAGTAATGTATAATGCATAGTGGATTTCTAGCAGCTCATAGTGTATTTATCAGAAAGCCAACAGGTAGTTCTAAGTGATGCATTTAAGTAAGGAAACAGTCTTAAATCCACGTTTTTCCCTAGGTAATCTGTATTGCGATGTAATGATCGATCACGATGATGCGTTTCTACTGTCTGAATTCCGTCTAGTCTGACTTACTGTTGCTATAAAGCTCTCTAAGAGGAGTCTACATGGGAAATATTGAACAACAGAAGGAGCAATTTTAGACACAGTCTTTTACTGAAAATGGAAAATATTGATTCGCATCTTACATCAAATATTAGATTGCACCTCAAATCCTGTCACGGGAACGACTTTCGGGAACAGGCTTCTAATCTACCTTCATTTCTCTTCAACTAGACTAATGCACTCGCCCCACAACTTACACACATATATAGCACAGTACATGCAGCGAAAAAGCATAAATGTCAACAAAAAAATTATAAATTAATTAATTAAATAATAATAATAATAATAAAAACTTACCCCTAGCTATGCCTTAACCCCTTTATTATCTATTATGTAAAATTGTGGGGGGTGCACTCATTTTGCTACACACTATTACCCTTACAGAGCAATCACATATATTACAATGGAGGTTCAGGTTCAAGCTCGAATGTTTGATTGTACAGAAAGACAGGACACAGTTATGCCTTTATTTCTTTATTTAATCCTCTACTGCACTAATGCATTAATCCCAGTGTTTCATTACTGCATAGATACCATCAAGGAGGACAGGTTTCTCAAAGGTACCATCAGTCGGTTTTACTCCTTTATTCATGAGGAATTTCACCACAAGTCCTGGTTTGACGTGAACGCCCCTTGTATATCGCTTGTATTTACACAAGTAAATCTCAGGCTATGTGTAGAACAATGAAGTGTGCTTTTTAGTTCTGTAATTACAATCCTTAACCTTTGGTCTGGGTTTCCACCTATCCCCTGCCATCCATACTGGGTAATTACAGGGGGAGCTCAGTGGTTAAGGCGTTGCACTGCTGATCGGAAGGTCACAAGTTCGAACCCCTGCTACCACTGCTAGGGCTTTGAATGAGGCACTTAACCCCTTAAAATGTATACTTCAAAAGGATGCACTGCGTCTTTTTTGTTAGTTGGTCAATGTGATGAAGATAATGAAGAGCGTCTGAATGTAGTGAAGTAGAAAAAGGCACTTTATATAAAATTGTTCATTCTCAGTGTCAGAAGTGCAAATGAAACGGATCAATCCTACATTAGGTAGCATGTGTTTCCGTAGCCAGAGAACATCTGGCTCTGTTTCTGTGTCATGACTGTGAGATCATTTCTTTTTATTACAAATCTTCAGAAATGTGGGCATAGAGTAAGTCACACTAACACATGCACATAAATACTCACACGCACACGCACACACCCAAATACAATTAGGAACAATGTGTGTCTGTCATCCCTGTCCACATGATCACTTTTATCTTCTTGCAGTATCACCCAAAAACTACTCTTACTAATCAAAATGCAATCAGACACACCCGTGACTAGAGCAAAGACTCATAGTGAAGTTAAAAGAAAACGATGGATGATTAAAAACCGAGAGAGAAAAACAGAGAGAGACAGAGACAGGAAGAGAGGGGGGGAAACTACAACATAAAGCTACAAGAGACAATTAGGCAATGAGACAATAAGGGAGTTTATGGGAGAGATATAAATAAAAAATTTTTTTTAAAAAGAGCGATATCGAGAAGGCAAGTCATATTTAGATTTCGAAGGGGAAAAAATCCAATATGCCCTTGTTGTGTCTAACATTACAACTTCCTCAGCGTCAGGACCTTTTTTGTCCACAGCCCTCATCCTAAGAGACATAAAAGTACATAAACATCCCTGACGACTGTCTCCTGCCTGCAGGTGCTTTGTTTCACGAACAGCGGTTGTTTATACAGTTTCAAAGACCCGTTTTACAATCCTTCATTGATGTCTAACCTGACTATCAGGAATGATTACTGTCCTCGATTACATAATGGTTTCCTTCTCTAGGCTTAATCAGAGGAGATTACAAAAGAGAATTATTCTGATCTTGGCAGGACCTTTGTAAATGGCTTTGTCACTGCATGTCTCCCCTGTTGGCCTTGGCAAGACGCCTGTCCTCTTTAGGGATCATACTCGGTATGTCTTATTTAAAGATATGTTTTGACAAGAGTCTGTATTGTATGTATATATGGATGTTACGATTGTGCAATCTGCATTGATGGGATGTGAAGGATATCCTGTGTCTGCAAGTAGGGAAAATCGCCTACAATCTAATTTTTACAAAGTCTGGAGCTTTTAGGTGACAAAGTGAAAGATTTCCTTTTAGGTGCTGAGATTAGGGTTAGTGTAATGTGTACTGTGATGTGGTTAGAATTAAGGTTACTGAGGGTAAAGGTGCCGAGATCATGCTTAGAGATAGATATCCTGCGGCTTTGGTTACTGAATATCAGGGATATGGCTATGAGATTAAGGCTTTGTCTAATTGCTATGTAAATTTGCATACATTGTGGAGCAAGATGTACTTCATATAAATGATCATAAAAATCTTGCTTTCTAGGTTTAGGCTAATTGAGGCTTTGCTAATGCTGGGTACCCAAAATCAGAATGGAACAGAATTAAATTCATCTATTTATTAAATTCATTTATTAATGACCTTTTCATTGTCTCTAAGACAAGACAAAAATGTCCTATATCTTTTGGGGGGAAAAGATATCATGCTAGTTCCAGAGTGGTGCATGAGAAAATCATATTTTCTAAAGACATATGGAAAATTTTTATAGATGTTTGTGAGTTTGTGAACCTGGGAGCAAAATTGCCTGCACTGTCTTGGCAGTAAGGGATGCCATTATTCTGTCAAAATCAAAGTCAACTCAAGTGATTTTATTGTTATCTCAACTACACGGCCTGGCCAAAAAATACTTCCTGCGCTTCCTTTCTTAACCCGACTCTAGAATGGTGTTAATCTGGACTCTTCAAACCACATGTCCTGCTTCTTCCCGCAGGCGATACGGTCTCTAAACCAGATCACTAAACAGGACTAATCATCTCTGCATTTAATAACTTATGGACATTATTCATCTGTTCACTCATGCACAGTTGCACATACCCCGGTACGCTGTAGACCAGACACTCATGGACATTGCACATTTACACATACATGCACATTTCCATTTATTTCCATTTAGATTTCCTATTTTGTCTTTTGTACAGATACGTTTTTATATTTCTTATATATTTTTGTATTTTTTTTATATTTTGCTCTATTTTCTTATGTTTCAGCTAAACTTACTCTTATTTTATTCCAATATTTATTTCTTGTTAGCTGTTTTTAAATTTGACCTTTTTCCATTGCTACATTAGTTGCATTAAGAAGTGGTTTTCTTATGGCAATGCAGCTGTTTAGTCCCAATCCTGTGAGTTCTCATCAAATTTTGTGTGTATAGAAATGCACTTGCTTTCACTATTAAACATACTGTAGCTGTGGTTTTTACTGTTGATTTTTTCCCCATGCAACTTCACCAAGTGCTTACTTGATTTCTGTTCACGATTTCTTTTTGAACACATTTCGTTCACAAAGTTTACGGTTTCACACTATTCTTCCAGGTTTTTAATAAAGTGTTTAAAAGGTCTTAACCCGGTTCTCCTTAGTTGTTCTCTTTGCTTGATGCAGCCAAATAATTTGTCCCTTCTGGAATCGGGACTGTTTTTATTTTTATTTGGCCAGGCAGTGTACAGTATATACAATTCAATTCAATGTTATTTGTATATCGCTTTTAACAATTGTCATTGTCGCAAAGCAGCTTTACACAATCAAAATGATTATTTAAGTTTGTATGGAATGTGAATGTGTATGAATCAAAATGATCAGATTGTCCCTGATGAGGAGGCTGAAAAACTGGCAATAGGAAGAAACCTTGAGAGGAACCGGACTCAACAGAGAGCAGGAATTGATCTGCAGTCATACTGTGTGTTAGGTGGCAGGTAGTTCAGCATAACAGTTGATGTTAATTGATGTTAATCTGGAGTCCAGGTAGTTATATACAGCTGGCAGAGTATACCGTGAAATGAAACAATGTTCTCTCAGGGCTATAGTGCTTCATAAACAGCATATGAGAATTATAACTACATTATACTATAACACAGAAGCATATACAGTGCACGAGTGCAAGCATGTGCAAACAGTGCAAGAAAGTACGGAAAAAAAAAAACAACAACAGAAAAATGGGAACAGCAAAAGAGCAGTGTACGAGTTACTGTATAGCTGCTTAGCAACAATGATGCAGGTCATTACAGAACATTATTTAGTTTACAGTAATATTAATCAATCCCGTGCATCTCTAAGCTCTTTTATGTGGAAGAATGGAAGTTTTTTTTATCTCGTTGTGCTATGCAGCCCTGTTACATGAGCAGCGGTTCAAAAAAACGCAGCTGGCAGGCTAATAAATGCATTAACTTTGTAGCCTTAAAATCTGGTGATTCATCAAAGTCATTAAACACTTAATTAATCTCTATAAAGAACACTGCACAAAGACTCTGCACTGCTCCGTCACCTTCGCTAGCGTATTGAAAATCAAATATTTTCATTCAGGACATATTAGCAAGTTAACATGTTACCATGAAGCTTTCTGTTTTTTTTTTTTTGTTTTTTTTTAGGAAAAAATTTATTATGATTACTTTTCTCAGTGTATGAACCGGCAGATGTTGTCTAGATGTTTGGATCCGGCAGCCTGATCTAGCTGGTGAGCATTCAACTGCCGTAATGAACCATATGCATACGGTAAATTTAGCTAAATAGTCTATTATCGATACAGAATATATGATCCACTGTAGCTGCAAAAAGTGTGCTTTGTTTACCGTCATAAATAAATTCAATTTTAGTGTAATGAGATCCAAGCCCTAATTATGTTTACGGCAATACTTAAGGGCTAAATTTCCCGTATAGTAGAGCAAGTAGAGTGAATATGTCATTATTTTGCTATATACAGAATACAAGTCAATAGAAAAAGGTCATGATAACAGGAAATACAAGATTATGTGTGGCTTTTCAAGTGCTGGAAGTTGGCCGGCTGAAATCAGATTAAACTGTCATTTGACCCATTTAAAGTTTAGCAGAGAACTTTAATTTGCTACTACTATGTTCAAATCGTGGTTGATGTGTTCTGTTTGGTGATGTTATCATTTAGAATCAGTGCACGCTCCCTAAAGCAGACTGACAAAAATAGCATTTCTGTTACACTATCAAGATAGGCAGCTTTTGGTTCTAGATGACAAGACACTGTCTGTCACCGCCCTTTTACAGCAGATACACCTCACTGCTACTGTAATCTGAAAACATAGTGTAGCTCTGCTGTTATGAAGAGCATCTCTAAACACACAACTTTGAACCTTGAAGCAGATGGGCTACAGCAGCAGAAGACGACACCGGGTGCTGCTTCTGTCCCCCAAGAACAGGAAACTGAGGCTACAGTTCACATACACTTTGCAATGTGGTGTAAACAACATGAAAGCATATACACTTACGTATGTGTATACACCCTGCCATGTATCAAGGGTTCAGCCTGGTGATGGCGGTGTAAAGCTGTTTGATATTTTCTTCGCACACTTTGGCCCTCTTAGTACCAATTAAGCATAGGTTACGTATTGTTGCTCATCATGTCCACTTATTTATGATCACATGATAACATGCAATGTCACAAAGTAGCATCATCTCAGACAATGAGGCACTATTTATATCCGGAAAATTGGATTATTATTATGTAACTTTTACATACTGTATATACAGTCATTTAAATACACTGCCGGGCCAAAAATAAATAAATAAATCACCATCTCAGAAGGGTCAGATTATTGGATCAAGCAAATTTGTGATTACTGAAAACGACTCAAATTGTGAAAGAGTGGTTATGGGAGCATGAGGAATTATTCTTACACATGAACTGACCGCCACACTGCGTGCTGTCATCAACGCTAAAGGTGACTCGATGAAATCTACGTAAGACTGTTTGACTTTGTTTTGGCCAGGCAGTTCTTTGGTTATTCCGTACCATAATTAAAACTGTACACTGATCACATTTGTTGTTTAAAGGTGCCCAAAGACTGTCTTAATACAGTGCTTGTAGTATTATGTAAAGGTCTTCACTATACTTTACTCACCTTTTCACTCTTTTACCAGGTGCCACTGAAGGGGAGTGAGATTTTCTAAGACAGCGTGATTCACATGTCTGCTGTGACATGACTCCCTCCCTGTCCTGGAATGTTACTGTACTGTACATTTATTCCAGATGAGAGATACTGTAGATGCTCTTCTTTATATGTCAACTTAGTAGTTTCTCTGTCCAGATGGAGTGGATGTTGCGTAACAATAGGTTGTGTCTTCACTGCTTTAAACGTAGGGATTTACTCTACCATGACTATAAACTAAAAAGTTGTCAAAATGAAAAAAAAATATATAAAAAAATTACATAGACAATAATGTGAATATTTAGTATTATGCTTGTAATCATGCTAAATAGAGACAATAACAATATTAATAGACATACATCCAGAAACATACAAAGATTTTAAAACACTGAACAAAGCCACACACACACATACACACACACACACACACACACACACACACACACACACACTCACACCCTTCGCCTTGTTCTCTAATACAAAACAAAAACCAAACAAAATA
>JAOVVB010000015.1:4833620-4849166 GCA_028570985.1 Heterobranchus longifilis | reverse complement strand
ACTTAAAAGCACTTTTGAGAATTTATTGTGGAGTGATTTGTTTAGAAACAGGCTGTCCATCTACTGTCACAGCAAATTGGGCTGCACAGAAATATACATATAAAACATTTCTATGTATATTTATCACATTTGGTGATGAGATTTTGGTGGAGAGTAGATGAAACCGATTGTACTAATGCGTCAAACACAAAACACAGTCAAACAGTAAAGAACGAAGTAAGAAAGGCAGGACAGAGAGAGAGAGAGAGAGAGAGAGAGAGAGGTGGAACACTGGAGGGTTGTGTGAACGCTGTTACAACATCAGACAGGTACTGGAACACCACAGCACAGAGAGAGAGACGAGTATTAGGAAAAATGATTTAATATCGGAGACAGAAGCAAAAAACTGCATCACACAAGAACGTACATTTACAAAAATAAGTCTGACTGTTTCAGCTACACAGTTAGGTTAACAGCGAAGGACAGAGAAACCAGAAAAATCTAAACAGCTAAAAGCAAATAAGTCCTCAAATTACTTGTTTTTATCTCTTTGTCAAACTAATACATTTATCCACTGAAGGGGACTAAATACTTCTAAATCGTCTAAATCGTCTTATCATGGAGACTGCACAATATACTGAACAAAATGAAACTTACCGCCTTCGTAAAGACTCTTTGAAAAAGACAAACTTGTGTTTTTTTTCGTTTTTTTTTTGTTTTTGTAAGTATTTGTAAGCCGAAAGGAAAACTCCCGACCCTCTTTCCGGAAAAAAAAAAGAAAGAAAAAAAGAAAGCAAAGAGATAAAGATAAAGAAAGCAAACGCTGAAGTGAAGAAGAACAAGAAGATGTCAAAGGTCAAAGATACCGAGCCAAAGTTCTAGAAAATCTTTATAATAAAACTTAACCTTTCTGGATGCCAACTCAGAAATCAAAACTCGGGAACAGCCGCTGGCCGACCTGTGCGGCGGGTCAGACAGACTCTCCATAGGTTTTTTTTTTGTTGTTTTTTGTATTTTTTTTTTCTTTAATTGCCAGTATAAAAAGTTGCACTGGTACAAAAGGCATAAGTACAATCAGTTTAGAAATAGGAAAGCCTGCGTTTTTTTGTACTTTTTAAATTCCATCCAATGACAGATTCCAAGGAGTCAAACAAACATGTACCACGCTTACATAATCCACTGAAATGCATTGACTTTGGCTTTTCTCAAGACAATACTTAAAACTATTCAAATCCTTTTAGAATCAAACAAAATGATATTAATCTACAGACAACAAGCTTTTTTTTATACGGCACATCAGATCAACACACATACAGTATTATTTTTTTTGTCCAAAAAACTTGACATAATAAGCGAAAAATGCAAAGAAACTTCACTTTGTCTTGTAAAATACACTTGTTAAATAGCACTTAAGAGAAAACAAAAACAGAAAGAACAAACAGATTTAAGAGAAGATGTGTGTGGTGAAGAAAACCCCTGAGTAAAGAGCCTCAGCAAGCACTTCTGCAAAGACCCTTACAAGTTTGTGCTTTACTAAACATCTAATGTGTGTGTGTGAAAGAAATGGAGTGTGTCGGGGATTGTGTGCGTAGTGAGATTGCGTTATCTTACCCTGTTTGTTTTGATGGCGGCGAAGCGGACTATGTTTATACGCATATACGCACACACACACACACACACACACACACAGACACACAATGGGAGACATAAGAGATTAAAATTGGTTGGTTTAACCCCCCTGCAATTTGACCATATAATAGTGCAGTAATATCAGGGCCTCCTTCATTCTCCTCAATATCAACCCAAAAAATGATCTTGGCCTTGTTCCAATACTGATTTTAATACGTCCTCGTTAAATCCCTCTTGCCAGAGTGCTTTGGTTTAATCCCTGTCGCTATTTGAGTGGCAGTGGAGCTACTTTATCAGCTGAAGTCGGTTTAGATGAGGATGAGCCCTTGGTTTGTGAAGGATGGAATCAGTTGACATCACAAGATTTCAAGAACGGAACCAACCCAGAATGCTTTGCAGGCTGACCTCGTTTGTTGTCTCGACGGTGTCTTGTACTTTAGGGCACACCTGGATGACAGGTGTTACACACCTCTGGGGGTCATGAGTGGAAATCCATAAAGGTGCTATTAAACTGACCTGCTCTTATGACATCATACCGTCATCTAGCAAATTCACTGCCAGTCAACTGTCTTCATTTTAAACGCTCTATATCTGTATTACACTATATATTAGATCTTTTAGACCTAGTTATAATGTACAATTATGCCGGTCAAAAGCCCTGTTCTGACTAATTTAATCTAATTATTAGTGTTTGTTAAGCATTATGCACAACTTGTTATATTAAAATAATATTGGTATAGCATATTTTGAGTCCCGATATTTTGTTGAAAAATGTTGAACCTAACCTGATTGAGCCATCTCTACCACTCGGTTGAGATATGCTTTGACCCCAAAAAAATCTTTAAAATGATGATATAAAAACAATGTGTCCAAAAGCATTTGCTTTGTTGCACCACAACACAAAAATATATATTTTTTAATGATTCCTATTTTTATTTTGTCAGATCTTTTAGTCCAATTATTATCATTTATTAACCCTTTAACATTCTGCTCAACCCTTTGGTAGATCCTACTTTGAGTCGATATATATCATGCTCAAAAATGTGTTTGAACCTGACTGAGCCTTCTCTACCACTCGGTTGAGATACACTATGCTAAAAATATCCACTAGATTTCGCTGCATCTTTAGAAAGTACCGCATTCCTTTTCAATTGCTTGGTAGCATCAAACATCCCAAAAAACTGTTGATTATTGAAATTAATTATTATTGTTATTTTTTGGAATTTGTAAATGTATTGATATTGTACCATAAAGTGCCATCTCAACTGTTATTTTTTCTTAGACAGGATGTTGAAGGGTTAAGATAATGAAATATTTTCTAAATTTTATTTCTAGCTACTAAAATAAAATAAAATAAAAAAACACACATTACATACAATAATCTGCATGTCCTCTGAAAATAAATACATTATGCACTCTAAGCCACAAGCTGTGAGGGACTGGCATCCCATCTAGGGCGTATTCCTGTAATCCCGGGATAATTTCTGGATCCTTCCACGACCATGTTAAAGTGCCTACTTAGATTGAGGGATTAAACCATAAGAAAATAACCGAAAGACTTTGTCTGGTTGTGTGTAGATACTGAAATGGCATTATGTAATATTTCGTTTGAACTGACATCACATCTTTAGAACTGATAGAGCTATCAGGACGCTGGCTTGCAACACTGTGCGACATCATTGTGCTAACAATTTCATTGCCGTTCTTGTCCGTGTGTGTGTGTGTGTGTGCTTTTTTTGTGCTTGTGACTAGCACTGGCTAACAGCGAAAATCGGACATTGTTTTCACCATAACGTTGAGTTTCTTGAACGAAGTCGCTCCCTGCAGCTCTGTGTTTGGCAGTTCCAGTTTCGTTGGGTGTATTACTGGGACAAAACATACACAAACGCACACACTTACATTCATACATACACACACACATACTGTACACATGCACACAAATAACCTTGGCAGCACTCAGGCAGCAGCCTATTCCACCCCACTAATACTGAGCGTCATGTTAAGGCAACGGCAGGATTTGGGTAGAAAATAGTGCTTTAGTGAAGTAAACAGGGTTTTTTAGGGGGGAGCCGGCTGTAAACCACGTCTGTAAACAAGATTGTATACGGGCCATTTACAACACATGTAAACGTTTTTTTTTGTTTTTTTTTTAGACAAAAGTGCAATGGGATATATGGTACCGCGGACGGGTGGGTTCTCCTTTGGCGTCGGGGTGTTTTAAGACCTGAAGAAGCAGAGAGAGACGAACAGGCATGTGCCGATACTTCAGTATGGAGTAATACTCACTTCATAGCGGACGTATAGAACGATCGCCACTAGACCTGCATCTAATTTGGGAGCTGGGTAGGCATTTCTGGGCAGTGTTTGTGCTTCTGAGATCGAGTCCGTCCTGTTTAGAAGGCAGCATATACACAGGTGTGCATGAAGTTTATTTCGCCTCTTGGTTAAAGCACTGTGATTGTAAACTGAAAAGGCCTACCGATAGCAAAAGTGTTAAGATCTGAACCAGTGAACACTGAGAATGACATTGCTAGACTGTGACGTTTGTTTTATTCGCATGTAAAGACAAAAACTCATCAACTAATTAAATCGTGTTTTTTGTGTGGCAGACAGTTCAGACGATGCCAAACGCTCAGGGGTCTGCTGATCTACCCTTGATAATTCATCTGTTGTTTGCTCGGGGATGCTGATAAACCCTGCTTAGCGGTGAATTCGATCCGCGATTAGATCCAATTAGCGCGCACTTCCTTTATGAGCGTGTGTCTCAACTACCAAGTCTTGATTATATACGTTTGTTAACTGGATTAAAAATGATT
This sequence comes from Heterobranchus longifilis, assembly GCA_028570985.1. Classification (NCBI taxonomy): domain Eukaryota; kingdom Metazoa; phylum Chordata; class Actinopteri; order Siluriformes; family Clariidae; genus Heterobranchus; species Heterobranchus longifilis. Next base: position 4,844,742 of record JAOVVB010000015.1, on the reverse strand, counting down.
TCAGTGACGTGAGACTCTTCTCGGGTAATGAAATGCATCAGGCTGGTGTAAACGCATTAATTTGCATTCCTGTAATATTTCATCGCATTATTCGATGTTAAAATGCACCCAGACTGAAATCCTGGTTAAAAATCCAGCCTTTCAAATTAGTTTAAAAAAAAAAAATGCAATCTGAAGAAAAATATTTCTAGTATGATCCGAAAATGTACCATCAGCACATGCCTGGCGATAAACAAACACACCTCTTTTCAGCTCGCCTCTGATTTCTGATTTCCGATTGGCTACTCAGGCTGGCAAACGATGCCGTATCACGTGCGTGTAAGCGTGCGTGCTGCTGAGACTCGTGCTCAGGGGGCTCACATACACACACCATCGAAGAAAAGAGGGCTGAGGTCAACCTTTAGCGCAGGTGTGTGTATGCGTGCATGTGTGTGCGCGTGTGTGTGTGTGTGTGTGTGTGTATGGTTGTGCACGTGCATGCGTGTGTGAGAAAAGAAGAAGGAGAGAGAAAGAGAGAACAAGAGCGAGAATGACACATGGGCACTTTTTACATCTTTTACAAAAAATGAAAGCAAAAAACATGAACAGTTCAGGCAACAAGACCACAGAGTAGCAAGTTAACAACCGCTTTTTTTGTTGTTGTTTGTTTTTGTTTTTTTTAAATCTATATCCTTAAATATGAGGGATACAAAACACTTACGTAATAAAATACCCATGTTATCAAATCATTTCACAAGTAATACACTGAAGCTGTAGGCAGGATGTACCGTCAGAATTTGGCACTAAAGTCCACTCATCTTGTTTTTTTTTTTTGTTGTTTTTTTTCCGTTTTTTTCATGTTTCCGTTGAAAGAAAAAAAAAAAGTACATTTCGCTGAACGCAACAACACGTTATACTAAATATTGTTTCCCACAATCGAAATTTCAAATAATAAGAAGAATGACACTGATGCTTCACAAGCTGACATTGTAAAAGGTTTATATAGCTAATTACCCGACAAGAAATTTCAAATAGGGACTTAAAAAAAAAAAAAAAAGGGGGAAAAAAAGAAATGAAAAAAAAAAACGTAAACAAAAGAAAACAATCAAACAAACGAAAAAACAGGTATACTCTAGTAGCAATAGTACTATGATAGGTTTTTGTCTATGTTCAAGTAAACCGATTTTTAGTCTTCTCTTTAAAAACACAAGACGAATAAGACTATTAGACTTGTGATGAAACCACGACTGAAATCCACAAAAAGCACCGACGGGAACGCGGGTCACACAAACTGTTGTTGTTTTTTTTTCTTTTTTTGTTTGTTTTTTTTCCTCTATACATTTAAACAGTATAAAATATAGGTCATTTCATGTGCATTTATACCACGGATTGTCTAACGGTAGATCAGTTCAGCAAAAAGGTGTGACATGTAGGTAGCATTTCCCCCAAACAGGGCACTCTTTTTTTTTTTCTTGGCTTTTTTTTTCATTTTTTTATTTTATACCTTTACTACTCTAGAAAAAGTGGTTTTATATAGACTTTAATGAGAAACCGAGCCACTTCAAATGGCCTTATCAAAAAACTTTACACTGCCTGAAAAATGTAAAAACCACAAGCTCGCTCTGAGAGACTCTTAAGTTCAATTAGACAGTTTTTTTATATATATATTTATATATCTATATATTTATTAAAACTGCTTGGAAGTAGTCTAGTTCTCGTAGAAACCAGCTCGGGCTACCTGCACGTCTCATGCTGTGAGACGCCCTGACAGGAAGTCCAGAAGCCAATCCCTGTATTGTACTTTCAAGTTTACTTTAAATGAATGAAAGAAACTAAAAAAATGAAATGTAAAGCAAATCATAAGAAAAATTTTTAAGCTAGCAAATGAAGCATTTTTTAAAATTTCTTTGCCACAGGTTTGTTTATTATTATTTTTTTAATTCGTTACATTTGCGAAATGTTCAAAACAGCGCTTCTTAAAATGACGACGCTTCGGGTTAAACTAATAAATAGACTCTACCTATCTACCTAACTATTCGCGAGTGAGAACGCGGCTTTAGCGCTTTAGCTTTTTCACATTTGTTGTGATTGATTTTTTTTCCTTCCTTCCTTCTTTCCTTCCCCCATTCCCTCCCCTAACTGTTATCATAAAAAGAGAAAGAACACAAACAAAACAAAGGTCAAAAACAGAAAAAATAACAGTTGAAAGCTCCAAATGAGGTCACATGCAAAAAAAAAAAACTAAACAAAAAAGAAAAAACAAAAACAAAAACCGAACAACAAAAAAAAACAAAGATCAAGCTAAGATCAAAGTCGAGGAGAGATCAGTAGGAGGAGACCAGATTATGATCAGGAGAACTCAGAAAGACATCGGAGACAATGACGAGACGATGAGACGTGTTTTTTTTTTTTTTTGAACGCCACGTAGACATGCTAGGCAAACGATGAGCAAAGAGTCATGGAGATGAGTTTCTAGGGAAGAAAACGGGAGAGGAGAGTTACACACACAGCCTCTGCACACAACTACAGCATTAAAAAACCATGAGAACAAACAACAGATAACAACAACAACAGCAACAACATCAACAACGACAACAACAGCGCTACTAGCCAGCCGTAACTCAGTGCAAGATTTTTTTTTTCCCCAGTTATCTCTCTTTTTTTTTTATTACTACACATATTTCACACAGATAAACATATGTAAATGATAAGTACATCCACACACATACATACATACACACACACACACACACACACACACACACACACACACACAAAGCACCCCAAAGAATCCATCAGTCTCTAGTTTAAGAGACACAGCGCGATGGATCTTGAGTTTAAAAACAATTACATGGTTTTTATTAATATTTTTGGGGGGAACGCGGAAAACAAAAATAACAGAATACCAGACGAAGCTAAAATGGAACAGAAGGGGGAAAAAAAGGGGAGAAACAGATTACACATGTAAAGTGCCACTACTCATGGCAAGGAAGAGAGTGAAGGAAGGACTGAGAAAGAGAGAGAGAGAGAGAGGCGGGGGACAAAGAGCGAAGAAGTAGGGCTTCACAATTAATTAAATATAAACTGCAATTAAAGATTAAAAAGGTCACTATTTACGTGTGCTCTAATTCAATCTCCTGTCTATTTGTCTACACCAGTGGGGATTGAGTGGTTAAGGTTCCGTCCTATTGATTGGACGTATCGCTCCTGGGATCGTAAACAAGATCCTGTACCCTCACCTGCGGAGGCCTAAGTCTGGATTGGATTCTGATGTGTACATGTATTCAGAAAGATGCTTAAAAATGCATGTTCAGAGATGTTCTTCGGCATAGCTTAGTTGTATCAATTGATTAACCGTTGGCTTTCTATCAGCTCGAACCAGTCCGGGAATTCTCTTCTATCGGTGTACCTAATGACGAGGCCGCTGAGTGTATAAATGCCTGTGAATTCACCCTGTGTATACACCATTCAAGATCTCTTCATTTTTATGTGAGAAATTAATCCCACTCAAAATCTTCTATTTAAACCACCACCTGATGGAACAGCCATATTAACAAACAAACAAATGGAGACATTATGATGTCCCGAGGGGCTGACAAAAAATTAAAAAAAAAAAAATAAATCCAAGGGCACTGAAAAATATTTTTAAAAGCACAATAACACCCCGCGAAACCCCAAACCTGCTCTTTTGTTTTCTATTGGTTTTACAAAACCTGTGTTTGTGAATTCGCAGGTCAATACAACCAGCTTGATAAAATTGGAACTAAACCGCTTCCAGGAGCAAATTGCACGCCCTTTTATTTCCGCCATCATTGGGTGTTTATTTTAGGCTGATTCTATCCGCGTTTGTTCTGACTGCAGCATTAGCTGGAAAGAAAGAAAGACTCCCTAAAAACAAGTCAGATAGCGTAAATGATACGGCTAGAGCATAAATGCTGGCTCATTTGTAGCATAAATGCTTTTAGCGTAATGTGCACACTTTGAGAAGTAACACTAAGTGTCTAATCACTTGTAATCACTTGCTGCTTTTATCAAAAGTCATTTACCTGTTAGAATCCAATCCACACACAGAGCTGAGCAGTTTAGGGTTAAGGCGTTTGTTCAGAGGCCCAGAATTGGTTCTCTTGGATCCAACCGCCTTCCTTTACAACAGAGGCCGAGGCATAGCGGCTGAGCTGCCACTTATTACATTCTCAATTAATAACTCGAACAGAAAATATCGTTAAAAATGATCAGGACAATCGTGCAGCCCCATTACACTCTAATATAACTGGGACATGACTGGGAATGAAGAAAGACAGATGAGCAGGGGAGAGATAGGGACAGAAGGATGAGAGATAAAGGGATGAGGAATGAGGGAGGGAGAGAAAGGGGGGATGATCCTCTGTTCTCTTCCCAGATCGGATTGTGTGGCTTTCAGAAGACCGGACGGCGAAAAGCACTTCTTCAAAAATCTGATCACTAAACCAGGATAAATAAAGTCTTTCACGTCAGTAGAGGCAGTAGAAATTGTTGGTTTTTTTCGTATAAAAATAGAACTGCTTTTTTTACAAATAAAATTTACAGGCCTGTGGCTTTCTGTACTCTGATATATATATTTTTATTTCAATAAACATCAAGTATTTGCAGTTGAACCCGCCACGCCGCCGGAAACATAAAATGCTTTATTATTAGATTCTTTTTTATTTGTCATCTCTTTTTAAAATGCTCTACATAAAATGCTCTGTTGGACAAACACCAGAACAAACAAAAAAAAAACCCAACGCAAAAGGCGTAATGCTTTAATGGCAAGTGTGGTTTGTGTGTGTGTTTGTGTTTGTGTGTGTGTGTGTTTGTATGTGGAGAGTCTCTTTTGGCAGTTGTTGCCGTTAACTACAGCGAGGCCACATCGGGTTTTGACCCTTTTCTCTCTGGTGCCGTTGGGCCGAGGGGTCGAAGGAGCAGCGGAGCCCGAAGCCAACACCAGAGGTCAAAGGGCAAAGTCAAACGTGCATATTGGTGCTTTTTCTGGGGATCTGGCCCCGTCCCTATGCATTCTGACAAGCCTCAAGGTTCATAACGGGAAACTAAATGTAGTTTAGAGAACGTTCCTCTCGGCTGTTGTTGTCGTTATTATCATAAAAATAAAAAAAAGGCATGATATAAATATCTACTTAAAAAAAAAATCAATAAATAATTTTATACATAACTTAAAAAAAAAAGGGAAAAAAAACTAGCAAGAGCTATTCATTCATCGCAGATCATACAAAATAATAGCAAAAATGGAAGCGTTCATGTGAATAGAAACCAAATAACAATAATAATCATAATAATAATAATAATAATAATAATAATAATAATAATACGGCCATCAAAAAGTTTAAAAAGAATGTTCGGGGGGAAAGTGTCTCCCTCTAGTAGTGTTAAGGGTGAAACTCTCTCCCATGTCCCCCCCTTTTCCCATCCCCCGGGGCGGTTGCCGTGGCAGCATTGGGGACTTACCCTAGCAGTGTAGGGACAGAGAGGAGAGGCCCTAGCAAATAGATCAGTAGGGCTTGCTGTCGTTCTTCGAGCGCTTCAGCTGCACCTTCAGGCGCTTCATTCCGATCTGAAACCCGTTCATCGCCTGAATGGCTGCTTGTGCCGACACGGGATTGTCATAACTGACGAAACCTGACAGACAAAAACAAAGCGCAATCAATCAAACGTGTTAGTGTGCAGGGTCTACTGATGCTAATCACCCTGAGTGTTCCCATTCAGGTTGGGAAACCCATATAAAACAAATATGTGGACACCTTACAATCAAATTGTTGCCACACAATTGTCTAGAATGTCTTGTGCTCTGTAGCATTACAATTTCCCCTCACTGTAACTAAGTAACTGTAACAAACCTGTTCCAGCATAGCCATACCCCTGTGCACAAGTCGAGAACCATAAAGACATGGTCTACCAAGGAGTGGAAAAACTGGAGCATCCTGAATAGAGTTCGGATCTCGACCTCACCAAACACCTTTGGGATGAACTGGAACACCGACTGCACCCTAGGCCTCAACATCAATTCATTTTCAGCCACAAAGTATGCTGAAAAGCTTTTTATAACAGTATAGCAGGACTAAATCTTTAATTTGGTATTTAACAAGTGCATGGATAGGTAGGTGTCCATACTTCAGCCAGGAAATTTAACAAAGAAACGTAACACAAGCAACAGGACTTCTGTGACATTGCCAATTTTCCAAATGTCAAGTAATGACAGCCGTGGCATACACACAATTAGCGGCGAGTAATAAAAAACTGAGACTTATTATGAAAAATTCAATTTTGGATCATATTGCAGAAGGGGGTTTTCTTCTTTTTTAAATATCCGCTAGGGTTCATGATATTTACAGGAAAAAAAGGGTGGTCATTTTTTAAAGAGCCTCCTCCAGCTTTGGCCTCAGCTCCACCCTGGGGTCCCCGTTTTGCTCTTGGTTACAGCATACTTGTGTTGTGAGTTGAGTATTAAATACTGTATGTACGGCATGACAAAAAGCAAGACATGCTCTGTTTTTGGGTGTTAAAGAAAAAAAAAAAAAAAAAAACCCCCACCAAACTTTTTTGTCAATACTAAGTGAAGCGAAGAAACTTTATATTCAGTGGAAAACTTCCTAGGTTATCAAGTACATCCTGAAACTGTGAGTGATGCTATTTTTAAAGTTACTTCAGGGTCAGGATGTACCAGAGAATCTGTGTTTTTCTGTGACTTCTTCTTACTATTTATAGTGAGCAATATCACCCTGTACAGACTGTTACAGACTGCACATAACACTGTTTAATCTAACGAATAAAACTGCAGAAAAGTCCCACACCACCATATAATATGGCACTCTAGCAAGCAGGTTTGCTAGGCTGCTAATAGTGTAGCTGCTTCATACAAAACCCCTCTCCCTAGTGACTTTCTCACAAAAGTAAAAATAAACTAAATAAGGCTTGTGATACTTTCACCTGTTTAACTATTTAAACCTTAAAAAAGATGAAGTCAAATCTAATGGCCTACATATTTTTTAAGAGCTTAAGAAGGATTTGTTAGCTGTTAGCAGCTAACCAGGAACAACAAACCTAGCTTCTTTTTTTTGAGGAAATGAGTGATATTCTAGAATAGAATAGAATAGAATAGAATAGAATAGAATCTTTATTGTCATTGTAGCAATGAGACATTGTACAACGAAATTAAAGTGCAATTTTCCAGTGCAAAAAAAAAAAAATTCTGTGGTGACATCCTCCTGTTTAGTGATATCCTGTGTGAAATTCTTTAGTTTTCACATATCCCAGCTTTGTTAGTAGACTGGGATCAGGGCGCAGGGTCAGCCATTATACAGCGCCCTTGAGCAGACAGAGATAAGGACCTTGCTCAAGGGCCCAACTGTAAAACCCTGGCAGAGATGGGGCTCGAACCGTGGACCTCTATGACCGAACTGTAAAAAATAATAAAATATGTGAGCTTTTAATGTCCCTACAGTAATTCAAATACGGATGTCCCCTATAATGAGGGGCAGGGGTAGATTGGTTGTTGGACTGCTGACCAGGAGGTCCCCGGTTTGAGCCCCGGCGCCGCCCGGGTTGCCACTGTTGCACCCTTGAGCAAGGTCCTTCACCCCAAGTGCTCAGATTCAATCGGGCGTTGAGCTGGAACCCCGACCCCATACGTAACTGCCACAGAAACAATGGATATATCTCCAGGGTGTGGTGTAGCTATCGTCTGATGTGCTGGAGATATGTTTAATTTCACCTTATGTTGCCTATTTATTGTGCACTATGTAGGTTCACCTAAATAAAAAGTGACTCAGTGTATGTGTAAAGAAATTAATGTTTCTCTATGAATGTTTATGTGGCACTCTCTCTAATGTTATTGTATGTTTTTTGGCATCATACCGAAGCACTTGCTCAGATTGGTCTGTTTGTCGATGAACACTTTGGCCGAAACGACATTTCCAAAAGGCATGAACATCTGCAGAATGTCCTGGTCCCCGAACTCCTGCGGCAGGTGATAGATGAAAAGGTTTGCCCCTTCTGGTCCTGCAAACACAATACCCAACACATACACACACACACACTATTATTAGTATTGGTATTCTTTTTTTAATAATAATCATTCTCTAGGCTGAAAAAAATGGTTGGCAGGAAAGCAACATTAATCTATGGTAGGAGGACACTTCACTACACAAAAAGGGACAATAAATTTACACATTTTCATCTGAAATTTCACTGGGCGTGTGAAATCATACTGAAAGGACCTTATATGAACCCTGTCATCTCTTTACACATATGTATATATATGTACAGTATATACATGTGTGGTGGTTTATTTCTCATTTTTAATGAGGGGTACACCGCAGAGATGAAAATAAAATTTCACTATCATGTGTATAAAGTTTGCATGTGTGTATCACTCTATACAGTCCAGGATCAATGAGACTCTTGAGAACCCAAACACTGAAATCACACTGGTTAAAATCAAATAGAAAAATATGAAAAAAGAACAAACTTAACCCCCTGCTGTTAATTATGTGATAGTGTGGGTGTTTTTTATTTTTATTCAAAGCTGCTGTGATACACAGACTCATGGACTCGTAGCTCATAACATCCCAAAATGAAAATCTAATTGCTTCTCTCATCCCATGAAGCTACAGTACATTTGGCCCCGAGACTCAATCGCCACTAAATCAAGCTTCTGACATGTTCGTTTAATTTTACTTACCTAAACTCCTAAACCTAAAAACCCTAAAATACAAGCATGTTTAAAAAAGTGTATCCCCTCTTTTAATTCAGTTTTTTTTTTTTTTTTTAAATGTAAAAACCATTATAAAAATCACCTGATCCTAACGGGTCTCAGTATTGGGCAAGTACGACCTCAGATGAACAACAACCATTAACATTTTTCATGGTGCCATTATCTATTTATTAAAAATGAAAGAAAACAACTGTGGAGGGCCCCCGAGTGGCGCAGTGGTAAAATGCGGACCCTATCATCTGAAGATCGTGAGTTCGATTCCCGGGTGATGATGTAACCTCTCGCAGCCGGAGGTCTAGAGAGAGCTGATTGGCCGAGCTCTCTCAGAGGGGAGGGGTGAGAGCTACTTAGTGCTCCTACATTAATCACGGCTCTACAGCCAATCAGAGGCGTCTGTAAGGTCACGCAAGCGGAAGGAAGGAGGAGCGGATAGCGATGTCCTCTGAGTGTGTTACGCCGCCCCCCACGGTGCGTGAGCGAGCAGTTCAAAAAGATGCGGTAGGCTGGCGTCACGTGGTTCGGAGGAAACACGTGATAGTCTTCGACCCTCCCGACTGAGTGGTAGTAGTAGCTTAAATGTGTGAGCCCCCTCATAACGGGGAGGAATTGGATGCGACTAAATTAGGGAGAAAATCTAAATAATTTAGATTATTTTAGATTATTCTTATATTAGATTATACTTTTCTCGAAACGTGTATTCTTAATGGCCAGGTCTGTATATGTGTGTGTGAGTGTGTGTGCACTTTCTTCCTCACCCTCTTTCTGGCTCCCAGCTGCGCTCTGCTGCTGCAGTAAGCTCTGGCTGTAGAGTGTGGGCAGGGCGGCGGCGGCGTACTGCTGGATTCCTGAGTAAGCCTGAGTGAGGGCATCCATGGGGCCGGCTGAGCCGCCGCCATTCAGGGCAGCCACACCTGAGAGCATGTGAGCAACTTTACATAAAACCCAACAATAAAGAAGAAAGAAGTGCACTTACTCATTAGCGCTTGGGACTGGGGGGAAGTGTTTTTTTTTTTTTTAACTACAACAGACACACAAACACACACACACACAAAAACATCAGCGAGACAAGATACACACCACAGGAGTACGAGACACAAAACGAAACAGACAAGAAGATTATATCCACATCAGACAACACACAGTTCAGCCATTAATGAAATGTACTTCAGTTCTCCTGACCTCAGATATAATCAAACAGGTAAAAAAAAAAAACTGCGCTTGTTTTGTTCAGAGGAACACATACAGGTTAAAATCTCACACGGAATCTTAATTAATATCATCCTGAGTTACTACAATGTCATTTACAGATCACGTTGTTAAGGTTAACCACTTGTTTATTTATGACGCACGTATGAATTTAATGAACGTTCGGTCGAAAATCAGCATTTCCTACATTTCAGTAAATCTCTTAGGGTTTCTTTGCTTGGTTTGGTCCCTGTGTAAACCATCTTCCGACACTGATTATCCGGGCCTCCTGACTCGGATGCTTCCATGGCGACACTGACTGATATGCTAAAGATAGACTCGACGTGTTGCGAATATGCAAGGCTGGACGTTTCACTGCATCTTGACTACAGTTGGGTTAAAAGAAAAGCTGTACGTTTCATTGTTTCGCTGAATAATCACAACACATTTCAAGACAGTCAGTTGACACATACACATAAGAACAGCTTACGATCAGCAACAATAAAGAGTGCTGTTACACACCCACGACAAACTGACACACAAGATTAACAACATGTAATACACAGCAGTGTAAGCAAGTGGAAACCGTGGCCGATACATGCAGGCAACATCACAACGGCAGCGTGTCACTAGCACCACCTCATCACCATATCACATCGACAACAACCACTTCCTTTCATTTAACTCAAGTCATCGACCTACAATGGGCGTTCAAGTCAAACTGGGACTTTCACATATTTCTTCTGAATGAATAAATAAAAGCGATTGACTTTTACAGAAGACTTCAAGCATAGTACGGTGATGAGACTCTCAAAACTGGTGCAAACGTGTTAAAGAAGGCCCTACATCCATGAATGACGAGCCAAGGTGGCTCGGCACCCACTGCAATAACCTGTTAAAATCGAGAGAAGAGACGTATCTGTCTGCGGGAACTTGCACTCGGCTGGGAGTTATCGCCATATCCACCATACAGTCCTGACCTCGCTCCAAGCCATTCCCACATGTGTAGGACATTAAAGGAGTTCCTGGGAGGACAGCGTTTCAGACATGAAGCGGGTAGTCGGATCATGGCTCCGGCATACTGAGAAAAACTTCTACCTCCAAGCCCTAGTGAAATACTAGAGAAATAAAAAAAAAAAACCCTATAAACTAAACTAAAAACTATAACTGCGAAAACAGTTTACTCAGTTACTCTTATAACTCTGTTCAGTT
>JAOVVB010000015.1:4801637-4812358 GCA_028570985.1 Heterobranchus longifilis | reverse complement strand
TCTATATAAAATGACTTGCTGGGTTTTCACATATAAAGAAATTACACTATTAGTATGACTTGTTCTAAACAGTATTTTTAACATTTTTTATTTACTGTATTTATGACAGTAAAAGTAAAATAGAACTCAATGTAATTAATACACAACACCTGACTTAACCCTCTGAGGTCGGAGTGACGACTGAGTCATAGTGTCGGTGCTGTCATGGTGTGATTCTGTCTGAATGTCATTAATTTTACACACAATAATCATTAAATATTGTACAGTTTGGGTTTCAGCACAAACTTTGCTACAGTAATATACAAACAGTAGCTCGTCAGGTTCATATGTGGATTAATAATTAGCTCCAAAAAACAAAGATTGTACAGAGAAGAAAGGCAGACAGAACTTACTGCAAAAGTGGCTTGGAGTAGAACATTCAACAACATTTAACAACAATCAACACTCAGCTCTTACCTTCAACACTGAACACACTGAACATCGGTGCAACACAATATAACACACAATCAGTATGAATAGAACTGTGTTTATGGGTTTAGTGAAGTATATTTCAGTGCACAAAGCTGTCAGGTTGCTGTGCAGAACACATCCACACATACTCTCTCTCTCTCTCACACACACACACACACACACACACTATATAAGGTATATGAGAAAGGGAGACAGACAAAAATGTGCGTCTGACATTTACAGCTTCTTTGTTACTCTTTCAGTGCACTGTAATGCCTTTCGGGATGAAACACTCCCCTGTCACTAAATGACTGACACGACTGCTCGTCGCTGTCACTTGCGACTACTCAATTACTCATCCTCTACCGTAATTTTGCAAAATGTAAATTTGGCAAAGCCAGAGCCAGTTCTTTCAAGTGTGTGCCGCCCCCAACCCTTGTACTGTCTGGCTATCTCAAGACTTCTGCTTTTATCATCACCATCCTAAACTAAATTAGTTAGCTGTTCATGATTTGTGTGTGTGTGTGTTTTTTTTTCAGGATTCATTAGAGGAAACATTGAAACTATGCTTTGTAGCTCTTGAGTCTGCTGCTCTCAGCGTTGAATAGCATTTTAAGGTAGTAGCTCATACAAGTGCCGAACTGCTAAATATTTTATACAAAAACAAAAGAAAAAGACCCTAGTTTGCTCAAGTGCATGTGGCAGGATGAAGGTTACTAGGGGTTGTGGTATTCGCTGCATGGAACAGATTGTCCTCAGACAGTGTCCTCAGAATGTGGTCGGCTGATTAATAATCTTCTGTTTCTTGGTTAAAAAGGCTGGTAAAATCCTACTAATTTTCTTGTTTTTTACTTTTAAGATTGTTCAATGTAGATAGCGCTATGCTAGTCTTGTACAATGTACATAGCAGCGCTATGCTAGTTTTATTTAATGTAGATATCAGCTCTATGCTAGTCTTATTCAGTGTAGATAGCAGCGCTATGCTAGTCTTGTACAATGTAGATATCAGCGCTATGCTAGTCTTATTCAATGTAGATAGCAGCGCTATGCTAGTCTTATTCAATGTAGATAGCAGCTCTATGCTAGTCTTATTTAATGTAGATAGCAGCTCTATGCTAGTCTTATTTAATGTAGATAGCAGCTCTATGCTAGTCTTATTCAATGTAAATCAAACCTCTGTGCTAGTCTTGTTCAATGTAATGTCAAACTTCTATGCTAGGCTTATTCAATGTAGATCAAAGCTCTATGCTAGTCTTGTACAATGTACTATAGATAGCAGCTCTATGCTAGTCTTGTTTAATGTAGATAGCAGCTCTATGCTAGTCTTATTCAATGTAGATCAAACCTCTATGCTAGTCTTGTTCAAAGTATTGTCAAACTTCTATGCTAGGCTTATTCAATGTAGATCAAAGCTCTATGCTAGTCTTGTACAATGTACTGTAGACAGCAGCTCTATGCTAGTCTTGTTTAATGCAGATCAAAGCTCTATGCTAGTCTTATTCAATGTAGATAGCAGCTCTATGCTAGTCTTATTCAATATAGATATCAGCTCTATGCTAATCTTGTACAATGTAGATAGCAGCGCTATGCTAGTCTTATTTAATATAGGCTAGATATCAGCTCTATGCTAGTCTTATTCAATGTAGATCAAAGCTCTATGCTAGTCTTGTTCAATGTAATGTCAAACCTCTATGCTAGGCTTGTTCAATGTAGATCTTTAGCTTTAGCTAATCTTGTTTAATGTAGATCAAAGCTCTATGCTAGTCTTGTCCAATAGATATACAGTAGCAGATATAGCAGTAGATATTAGCGCAATCCTAGTCTTATTAAATGTATACAGCAGTTCTAGGCTAGTCATGTTCAATGTTGACATTAGTGCTATGCTAGGTTTGTTCCACATAAATATTAGCACTATGTTAGTCCGTTTCTAGAGTAGATTTTGTCTCTGTCCTAGTTTTGTTTAATGTAGATATTAGCTCTGTGCGCTAGTCTTTTTCAGTGTAGATAGCAACTCTATGCTATTCATGTTCATATTCAACGTAGATCTCAGTGGTATGCTAGTTTTGTTCCACATACTGTACATACAGTATCAGCCCGTCAGTCATGCTAGTCAATTCCCAAAGCAGATAATGTCTCCGTCCTAGTCTTGTTCAATGTAGACCTAATCGCTATGTTATTTAAGAAAGATATCATCTCTATGCTAGTCTTATTCATTGTGGATTTCAGCTCCTAATGCTCACCTTGGACATAGTTAATTCTAACCTTACGGGCAGAGCTGGTGAAACTGGTAGACCCTTGTGGCCAGCTGGAAAGTTATTTTACAGCTTTGTTATTACTTGTTTAAACCAGTCAATAAACTTTCAACCTTTATAGCGCTGTACTAATGTTATTCTCATTAACAGTCTAGCTGTAACATACTGTAGCATTAGTAAGAAGCTGTAATCTAGAAGCTGCTCTAACAGTGTGACCAGTGTAGATTGTGTGTGTTTGGACTGAGTTGAATCGTTCAGCAGTTTAGGATACCAGACATGTTACATGAAATTTGTATGCTTGCATTGTATTTCTTGCATATGTATTACTCTAGTATCATAGTCTTGCACACTCATAATCTCATACTGTATAGGGCATTCCTTAAATTATACTCCTGTCATTCTTTCGGCAGCTCCTGTTAAGGGGCTGCTACATCTGATCCACACGTTAAGCTGGGCACAGGTTTTGACGCCGGATACTTCCCTGACGCAACCCTCCCATTTCCATCTAAGCTTGGGACTGGCACTAAGGATGTCCTGAATCCAGTGGCTGGGAATTGAACCCTGGCCTTGTGCATAGCAGGTGAGAATCTTGCCACTGAGTCAATGATGCCCCATGTTTTAAATTATGCAAATACGTGAAGATGCTAATATGCAAACACACACACACTCACATGCAAGCTTTCACTACAAGCAATTCTGTGTTACACATTTGCATGTTTATGTGCCTGCTAGAGCGCTCTTCGCCCTAAATGCTCGAACAGAACGAGAGTAATCTCTCTGCTGCAATCATGACAAGCGCTCCCATGAGGCTGAGCGACTGTTGGAGACCTGCTTGTGGTGGCAGCTGGGAAATGGAGTCGTTTATGCAGGTGGTGGGCAAAAGAACAGGCCATATGGAGACAAGCTGGGGAGATGGCACTGCCTCAAGAGCTCTCTCTGCTCTACTGTACACACACACACACACACACACACACACACACACACACACACAGATGTCTTACATACAGTCTCACTGATCGAGTAAGCACCTTCAGCCATCTAAGACTGAAAGGAGGAAAGTGAAAGAACTGTCTTTTCGTTTTATGTTCACTAGGAGGCACTAGCTACATTTACCTTCATATGCCGCACTCTCTCTCTCTCTCTCTCTCTCACTGTTTAATGTGACCTGCACCCCAAGTTCCTATAAGGGTGCGGCATCACTCCATAGTCCCGAATGTTCCTGTTTATTTTAAGATGGTGTTATAAAACCAGGTTTAGTCACTGCAACATCCAGGGTTGCCATGTCCATTGAAAAAATAGAAACAGAATTGTTTAAATCCTTGTTGAATTCTTATCTGTGCTATATTTCTATTTAAATACAATAGGACACAGAAGGAACGGGGGAGTGTGCAAAGAAATATGAATTATCTTTTTTTATTCCTGCTTTCTTTTTAAAGTGCTGCATTAGACAGCAGATATAAATATGTGATAGGCCACATGGAGGAGGAGAACGAGCATGAGAGCAAGAGCAAGCTCACAAGCAAGAAAGAGAAAGAGAGAGAGAGAGAGGAAAAGAGGACAGTTTGGAGAAAGTGGGCTAGCTCCCTTGGTGATCTATATTTATTGGAAGTGAAAGTCTATGGTGATTGATAGTTCTCTGAGATGGTGGAGATTAGAGCGATAAAGAGAAAAAGAGACAAATATGTCAGAGGAGAAGAGAGATAGAGCGCGGGACAATGTGCTTAGTTTCTGTCAGTTGCTTCTTTAGTTTTGCACTTAAGTAAGTTTTCTGGTTATCAACATCTGGCCATGAATCAAACTTCTTCCATCTTACAAGCACACACCACTCATACACTAATGGCAACTTGGAAACGCCAATCAGACCAAAGTGCATGTCTTTGGATTGTAGGGGGAAAAAATGGAGTACCTGGAGGAAACCCGCCAAGCACGGGAAGATTCCGGGCATACGGATCAGAGGTAAGATTCGAACCATCAACCCTGGAAGCGCGAGGGAATGGTGCTTATCGCTAAGCCACAGTGCCGATCATTTCTAAGTATTTAAGTGGAATATTAAATAGGAATTTATATATTTTTAATCTGATTACTTAGCCCCAGTGGTGTCAATTTACTTCTCTCACATGCAACATTAGCTTTGTAGATGCAGTACAAAACTAAATGATCTTCAGACCAAAAAACACTTTTGACTAATATTTTCTTTATGGGAAATGAAAGTGCTATCAATGAGAGTGTTCACCAAACCGTTCTCATAGTGCAGTTACGTACACCGATCAGCCATAACATTAACAATATCGGAAAAAAATCTAATAACATTGATCACCAAACCATTGGCACCCAAGACTCACCCATGCCCGTGGGAACCAAAGGCCAGTCCATCTGGTCTGATCTCACAGAAAAGTTAATGCTGGCCACAAGATAAAGGCACCAGAACACCCAGCAGACAAGGTGTTTAAGAAAACTGCCCCAGTCTCCAAATACCCCAGATCCCAATCTGATCAAGGATCCATTGGATGTGCAGGACAAACAAGTCTGATCCATGGGTGCCCCACCCGGGCAACCCATAGCACCCAAAGGATCCGCTCGCAAGGTCCTGGTGCCAGACACCACAGTATAGCCCCGAGAGGCCTTGTGGAGCCATGGCCCAAAGTGGCCAGAGCTAATCTGGTGGCATAAAAGGAAAATCCAATGTTGTTATAATGTTAATGGTTTAACATTAAACCGAAGTGCCAATGATCCGCATGGACCAACTCTTTAAATAGGACAAACTTCTAACTGAGGTGAAACGGTACTTTCCAACATTTTACCCTGGTGACCAGAGTTCAGCTTATTCTCGAGGTTTAGAAAGATGGTAAATGAATTTATGTTAATTTATGTGCACTTATTTTCAGTCATAGATGGAACACATATTAATTAATGCAGGTGTTCATAATTTAGTTAACATTCGAGCCCTAATTAATATTCCTAATTCCGTATGTGTGGTTTTACATGTAAGAAAGAGGACGAGCGTTGCTGTGTCCTGTAGGGCCGACGCGGTTCAGTAAAAGCACATATCCCCTGCATCAGGGCACTTTCAAATATATCTCGCAGCAAGGGCTCAGGGACTGGAGTTAATCTCATGTGGAATTAAAATATTCATGAGAACCAGAGAGGGAGCGCGAGAAAAAGAGCGAGAGGGAGTGAGAGGCTCAGGAGGGAGAGAGCAGGACAGAAAACGAGGGAGAGAAATGAGTCCTGTAGAGGACGAGATGACAGGAGAGGAGTGGATGAAGGGGTGGAGAAGTGGCAGTGAAATGAGTGTGTAAGAAGAGTGGGAGCTGAGTGAGTGATGCAGGATGGTTCAGGTACAACCTATCCCCATTTTACGCCTCCGAGACCAGGGGGGGAAATTATAAGCAGAAAAGTAATGGTCCGACTGAAAGATGTGGGTGTATCCTTCAAGATAAGCAGGCGATAATGGAGGACAGCAGGAGACTACTTTAATCCGTTCACCGGGAAACAAGATAGTCCCAGGAATGGCAATAAACATGTCGACTTTCGTAGTCTCACATTAGTTTGTCCGAAAATAATCGCACATGATTTGAACGGTGTTCACTGACATTTGCAGTGCTGCTGATTAAAAACTGAAACGGCTGCAGATGAATGTGTTCTTTTCAGTAAACATATAACATTAGCAAGCTACTTTGATTTATCGCAAACAATAGTATAACTCCACTATGAGCATGGTTTATTAATTAACACATCTTCTATTCATCATTTTTCTCCCTTCACTTACACTTGATCAACTTCAAGGTGAACCAATTCAACTCCCTAATCTCCCCTGCCCTTAACATGAATAGACATTTTCCTCCCAGACTCATTTTATTCCTTTTCAGTCTGAGTCTGAGCACTGTATTCTACAGTTCCTTTGCATTGACAGGAACAATACAATCAAACGCAAGCAGACATGCATACACATGGATGCATGATTACGTCTGAGTCAAATGGACGCTAGCTGGTAAACACTGGAGCCGTTCTAATCAGGGGATGTATTTATGGTGTGAATGCGTGTGAACGTGTGCGATGTTGCTTGACGCAGCACAGGAGACAAATTGCCACCATTGTGCATGTAATGGTTCACTTAACTTAGAAAAAAAAAGAGGCTTAGGGAAAAGCAGCTTAATTACTGTAAGAACAACGGTACTGGATTTATATCAGATGTAAGCTCAAATTCAGGGCGCATATACCGTCCCGCGTCAAATACTGAATTTTGACAAACTGGAAACGAGTTCCTTTGATTAATGATGCATGGAATAGAATTCTTAAACATGGAAAATAAAAATATAATAAATAATCATTTAGGCCGCTGATACATACAGCAAGCATGTCCTAAGAATGTCCTTAAGCTATAGACAGGTTTGGATTGAATGTTCCAGGATCGGAATGTTCTCTAGCTACACTGAAGTCCACTTATCAATTTTTACCTGATAAACCCGTAGGCGCATCTCCAATAAACATTATTGGGCCAAAAAAATCACTCTGAGCAACCTGTTCATCACTTCCAATACCTATGACACCACAACATTTGGTCAAATACCAATTGCCTTCAAAAGAGCTAGAATCTTCATCAAGCTGTACATCCTTGTTGTAGATCTGAGCCATTCTGGCTTCAAAGCAACGCCCTCCAAACTGCCCAGGTGGCTGTTAATAATAAAATCATCTGGCTGCAGCCTTAGCCAACCTATCATCCGTCCTCATCCTTTTTTGACATTGAATCACCACACTCTCCTGGCTATCTTCCCCAGCCTTGGAATTAGTGGCAGTGTAGAGCACTAGAGAGCCTGCTTATTACCCCAAAGAAAGGTAATAGCATGTTACCACTTCTTCTCCATGCAGACTTTCCACTGGTATCCCACAAGGCTCAGTCCTGTGTCCTCTTCTGTTGTACCTGATCTCTCAGTGGTCTCATACACTATTTTCACCTAGTTTTTCACATCACAGCTCCCTGCTCATGTGTTGACACTTAACTCATCCTCTTCTTTCTTTCCCTCGGTTGGGATCTCAGCATGTCTGGCTGACATGTCTGGCTGACAGGAAAAAAAAGCTAAAAATAAATTCCAGCAACACCAGACAGCTGTATATAACTGGAGATGCCTCAACATGTCCTGATCATTTAGATCTCCCTGAAAATCTAACTCTCAGATCATATAATCGTATCATGCACCCGGTCTTGGGGTAATTCTAGACATCCCTCACTTGATAAACTGCTAACCTGATTTAGTCATGTGGGTTACTTCTCTGCAGCATCAGGACGCACTGGCTGTTTCTCTATGGAAGCCACTTGGTAGGTCTTTTGTCATCTTGAAATTGGGCTAGCGTAACTCCCGAGCTGTGCGAGTGATCCAGTATGCAGCTGTACAAGGTTTTTCCAGACCACCCACACTGCTGCATTCCCTCCACTGAATTCCTGGGTCTGCCTATATCAGGTTTAACTCAGGGTTGCCAAAAACAGTCTATTTACACAACCTACCTTAGGAAATCCTGCTCTGCATGATGTTCCCTATGAAACTCGGCCACAATTCCAGTTGACCCATCATCCCTCAGGATACAGGGATGACTCGGATCTCCTTTATTTTGTCACCCAGCGGGTGGAACAAACTTCCGGTGCCCTCCTGTACATCACCACACCCACCCCATTTTTTTGTTTATTTTTTGCTTGCCCCTCTTTTACAAGGTTTTACCTCAATAGTATTCTTAGCACCTGACCTATTTGTACTGGGGTGCTTTTGAAGGAGACAAAGTACTTCTGTAAGTAGACCACAAGTTCATATATAAAATCCCCACCATAACCTAATTATCTTAAATGGTATCAGAAATATGCAAACTGTAAGAGAAAGCTATAATGATGCCAGTGATGACTGCTATAGTATCTGTTAAAGAACCCACAGTCCAACTTGTGTGTGGATGTGTGTGTATTTCATTGTGTGTGTGTGTGTGTGTGTGTGTGTGTGTGCGCACATGTTTGGTTGTGAGGGTTACCTCGGCTAAGTCCGTCCGGACCTCTCAGTATGCGACACTCCTCAATCTGACCGAAAGAAGAGAACATGACCCGGATATCGTTCTCGTTACACTTCTTTGACACCATGCCGATGAACAACTTCCTGTCCTCCACCGCTGAGAAGAGAAGACAAGAAGGTGTAAGGACAGATAAACAAGTGTGGAAAGAGAGTAACAAAACCTATTTTCACTAGCTTTTCATCAGGCTTTAATTACCGCTGTAATATTTTATTACATATGGGGTTGGGGGGGGCATGGTTGTGTGTTTTTTTTAGCAGACAGGATTTATTAGAGGAAAAACAATAACAGGCTAACATGAAAACCAAAAAACCTACACACACACAAACACACAAAACACTCACCATTTGACTTCTCACTGTCTGCAGGCTTCATCTGGATGGGATGGTGCATCTGTAAGACAGAACAAACACCGGTTACACACACAATCACAGATCTGTCTATGTATGTATGTCTCTATCCTTCATCACTGATTACTCATATCTCTATTCCTACCCCTCCTTCCTTAGTTTTCCAGCCAAAAGGCAAACTCTTTTCCCTTCCACTACTTTCTTTGCTTTCATTCATTTCTCTTTTTTTCACTTTCCTGTGCCTAGTTCTTCTTCTCTGCATCCATTCATCTCTACTTTTTCTTTCCTTTTAACTTCTCTTCCATCTTTCTTTGTTCTTTCTTCTTTCATCTTCCTCTTTTTCATTCTTTCCTTCTCCATTCCATTCTTCTACTGTTTTCTTCTTCCATCCTCCCTCCTATTCGTTTCTTTCTCCATCTTTTCCTTCAACTCTTGCTTCTTTAATCACTTCCTCCCTTTCTTCCTACCTTCCTCCGTTGCTTCCTTCCTTTCCTCAATCTTTCTTTCATCTTTTTCTCCCTTGTCTGTTCCATCCTATATCTCATGTGATTTCATACATTACGGAGGGACTAAGAGATGAATATGCTCTCCTCTCATTCCATTCAAGAACACATTCCTTCTCTCTCTCTCTCTTTCTCTCTCTCTCTTCCTTACAGCCTTACAGCCACAGTTTGCCTTTGATCTGCTGTCAGACTTTGGTTTCATCCTGTCTAACACACACACACACACACACACACACACACACACACACACACACACACACACACACACCCTCTCTCTCTCACACACACACACACCTACTTATTCCCTTAAAGTGTCGCTTCATCAGTTTCCATATCTCTCTCTCTCACACACAGAATTTCACAGTTGTGATAGACAGTTTGTGTGTGTGTGTGTATGTGTGTGTGTGTGGGGGGGTAGTGGTCATATTCACTTAGCATGCACATGCATGCTAAGTGAATATTTCAAAGTTTTCTAACAAAAACGTTAAAGCACAATTTACCTACACACACACACACACACACACACACACACACACACACGTATTTATACACAATTCAGAAATGGTTGTCCAGTAGAGGTTTTCGTTAAGACCCAATGATACATGAAGTCACCCAACCGCATCTTAACACACGTCCCAGAGTAGTCTAACTCACTTGAAGGGAAAGCACTATCCGCCCTCTTCCACATACATGAGCTCACTGATGCCTAAAATTAGATTAGCTAGTGTCTCTGTGAGTGAAGGACAGAATGACGAGAGAGAGCATGACATCACTTCCTGTGGCATACTGAGGATTGTAACTCGTGATGTCTGAAATACAGGGCTTTTCTGACCCCCAGAAAAATTACTTATCTTGTAAATTAGGCGAAACAGAGGCATAGTTGTTAGCACTGTCACCTTGCACCTCCAAGGTTGGGGTTCGATTCCTGTTCGTTCTCCTTGTGCTTGGTTGGTTTCCTCTAGGCTTTCTGGTTTCGTCCCACAGTCCAAAGGCATGCTGATTAGGCTAACTGCCGATCCCAAATTGCCTGTAGTGTGTAAATGTGTGTGTGCTCTGGAATGGATTGATACGCCATCCAGGGTGTACCTCGTCTTGTGCCCAAAGTCTCCTGGGATAGG
>JAOVVB010000015.1:4784588-4800722 GCA_028570985.1 Heterobranchus longifilis | reverse complement strand
TAAACGGGATGGAACATCCATACAAGACATCCATAATTGGTTCTAGCTCCTGCACGCCGGATGTGGATTCACCTGCCGAGTCGAAATCAGCGCTTGTTTTCTTGTATCGGTTCGTTCCAAAGGAGTTTGATGAATAAGGGGCCAATAAAGGCGAAAGGCGAAAAAACAAAAAACCGTCAAGCTTGCGCGGTTGCCGCCATTGAAGTGTCCTCGCGAAATCAGACGTATTGTTTTTCAGGCTTGTACTGTATCATGAAAGCAGGGAAAGAGTGGTGAGGGAGAGGTAATGAAAGAGATGGCACTAGGAGATGGAGGGCACTCTTATGGATGTGCCCTAGATTAGCACTTGAGCATCCTTAGCTTAGAGTCAAGAAAAAGAATGGACACTCCCTCACAGAAACACACACACACACACACACTCCGGACACTCTGAGTGTCCACTGATTAGTGCAGACAAAAAAAGTAAAGGCAGAATGAAAGGAGGGAGAGAAATAAATTCTGCACAATGCTAATGAAAAAAGTGTTTTGGTTTCACGTTGGTTTACACGGATTGATGTGTGGTAAACATGATTTCATTATAAGACCTTGAGGAGTCATTGGATTGTCCACATGTCATCAAAATGATCAGAAAAACAGCACACAAATCCTAAGTTGCACTAGGGAGCAACTTAAAGTCGTATCAGGATCCAGTCATTGAGTCTGCTCATGTGTTCGGTTCCTAAGTTGCGCCCTAAGCTGATATTATCTAAAGACTCGAGCAGGATGTGTACGGCACACCGAGCTCATCTCAGATCAGAGAGCTGCCTCCTTAGACACGTACAGGCTTAAGCCTGACATCATATTGTACAGGTAAAAACTGACCGGACTTTCCATGATATACACACTCCATCTAGAACCTTTGTTTTGGCCACGTTCACATTACAAACGGCATTGTTCGATTCAGATTATTTGGTCAGATCAGTCATAATTACAAGTGACTTTTATCTGACTCGAATGTGGACACGTCTGTCCTTGGAAACAGCATGCACATGCACATAGATACGTCTTTGTTTCCACCATTTAGGTTAAAATTCATGATATTTGTATGATCGTTCATTCATTTCAAACAAAGGATGGGATTTTAGGAAAATGATGCTTGGGATTTTGCGCTGGTGGGCGTCAAGCAGTTGTCTCGCTTTAGCTGTTTTAGCGACTGGTGCTATCGCTGCTATGAAATCCGCCGGTGCTGTCTGAGCGCCCTACGTTTATGCGGAGGCAAAAAGACGCGTGACCCGATTTCAATCAAGTCACATGACCATGTATCAGATCAATAACAAAGTGATTAAAAAAACAAATTAGGAACTCCGTCAATCAGATTTGAGTCCCTTCAGGTATGATAATGGTTCGTCTTATGGTTTCTTTTTCAAAACCGTTTCACGGTGACTCCCTAAAGCTGAACATGGTTAGTCTTCCAAAGAACAGTTTAAGGATTTTGTTTTTGTTGCTTTTGGGACATTTCCTGAGTAAGAACATGAATCAGAGCATTTGGCCAACAATCCCAGCGCTACTCCTTCCCCTTGGCTTCCATCTTCTTTAATCTCCGAGGTTGTAGATCATGTGTATCTAGCGTAACTTAGTTCTGCCTGTTTTATTGATTTGTCTTGATTGAACCTGACTGTGCATTCTGAGCAGAGTGAGACGCTATAGTCCGCTTGTGTCTGTGTTTCTGGTCTGTTCACGACGTTCACTTAGATTCGGTCCTGAAATCTGACATTCTAAACACACTTAGATGCAACGAAACTATAGTACACATATGCTATTACAGCGTAATAATCAGGACTGAACTCTCTTGTAAATTCTGAGTGCTCAGTTCTGCTTGGTCAGAAGGTCAGACAGTTACTTGGAACAACATGGAATAACTGATCCGGTAAGGATTTATGTAAGGAAACGTAATTTTTTCATGTAGTCTCCAGAGTTATGCACTTTTTGGAACTGTCAGGGGTAAAGCTTTAAGTTTTCCAACCTTAAAAAAAAAGCCTTCAAGACAGAGTTCATGCAGTTTCCTCAGTAACAGGACACACCGCATTTTGTGAGAGAACAACTGTTTACAGCTGTTACTGTATAGCGTAAGTGATAACTTGTTTTGTGGATGATCCACTACCATAAATATAATTTTAAAAAGATTACCCGGAGTGATAAGAGAAACCCTGCATCGCATTAGGATTCACCCCACCACCACCACCCTCACTCACTCACTCACTCACTCATCAGCAATACCACTTTATCCTGTATACAGGGTCACAGGAGGCCTGGAACCCATTACAGAAGACTTAGGGCATGAGTCGGGGTACATCGCCATCTTGGCAGAAGCTGACTCCGTCTAAACCCCAATTAATCCATAAATGGCAAATGTTCGTGACAGCTCCTACATTTTTTTTTTACGACTAGCGGTTTGACATCTGCCTTCCAGCTGTCACTCAGATCAGACACGCCCCTAATTATGTATCATTTTATGAATAAATAGAATTTTAACTGATGAGTTACATAAAAAATATCACCCCAGTACAGTTGTCATGAATAAAAAGGAAATCTAAATATGGAGACCAAAACCGTTTTTATTTTGGACCAGGAAAATATGCAAATATGTTTATTTCTGTTGTATACTTGGACAATTTAACATGGGGTTCTATGGGGATTGACTCACTTTTGGAGCCGAACCCCAGTGGACATTTGAGGAACTGCAGATTTTAGCACTTCCACATCTGCCTTATTTTTCATAACCGGAGGTTGAAGCGGAAAAACCCAAACAAGAAGAAAACAACTATACGAGGCATTGCAGGTATTTTCACACGTACAAAAGGTAGAGTAGCGGCAATATGTTAATAGTGCTAGGAGGAAGTGGAATAAAGATAAAGAATAAAAAACACATAAATTCACTGCTCTTTGATGGAATATTCTATTTTTGGCTTAAAGAATAAAAGCTCATTAGATGACGATGAAAAGAATGGAGGGATGCCTATTTTCCCCCAGAATTAATCATATTAACCCAGAAGCGCTTTGTGCGAATCGCCCTGAGGTAGCGAGCCTGGTAGTCGACGCGATTTTATGCGAGGGCAGATTCTTTGGGATCTATTTTCTGCTAGCGGAGCACAAATAAACAGAACCTTGTCCAATACTGTGCTTGAAAAGTCACTGACGCCTATAGAAGTGTTGTATAAAACGAAATTGCACTCTCAATAATGCGGTTATCCTGAATATATGATATTTAGTAGACCTGCTCTCCTGCTTGTGCGCTAGTGCTTAAATAACAGCATGCCATTTCAAAATTTATTCCTTACATAATAAATAGTGCGGTGTAGTCTAGCGTTTTCTACAATTGAGCTTTCAGAGCTGTCAACGTCTCCGTATTCGCGCTGCATGAGTTGCCATAGAAATGATTCATTTCCGTATCCGAGGAGACGCACAGCTCAGCGTCGGAGTCCTTGCCTTTCCGATTGACGTCATTCTGATATAACCTGACTGCCAGCCATTAACGCCAGGTATCTCGCGCGGGTCCTAATGAATCGACTCGCACTGTCAGTATTACATTATCTTCTGCTAATTACACGTCATAAATCCTCACAAAGTGCTAAAGCACATTCCCAACAATATAAAGATCCATCAAGCTTCGTGGCCGAAATTGACATCAATTATCATGATCGTGTAATTTACGTTCTTAGTTATTATCATCTTTCAGTCACAGATCATAACATGTGGAACAAAGTGCTCACCCCGGTTAAGGTTTTGATGTTGTGGAGAGCGTTCTGAGCCTCGAGAGCGGCTTTCCGTGTGTAGAATGTGACAAAACAGCATCCTAGGAAGAGAGAGAGAGGGAGGAAGCATTAGCAGGGACATGAACATAAATGGATTTCTGCTTGCTGACTTAAGTAAAAAGTAAAAAAAAAAAAAAACAGATTGTGAGGAAAAAGGAGTGACAGAACTCTGTGTGCATCCTATTTTGTGTACTCTGTACGTAGAAGCAAATAGCATGTGTCGGTGTGTGTTTAAACACCCTCCTGTGTGTTTTCGAATAGAACTCACTTATGCAGAGCAGTGATATGTTTACATACTGATACAAATATAAAAATGCACGCAGATGCGTTCCTACGCAGACGAATTACTTACATAATACATTCCTATGTTTTCCCATTCAAATTTTATTTCTCTCTGTATGATATGCAGTGAAATGCTTATACGAATGCCCGTGACCTAAAAGAAAAGTTTTTTTGTCTGCGAGAAATAAATTGTACGGGGGAGGACCATCAAATTAAATTAAATTAAGCTGTAAAGTTGGCATGTCTGGACAATGAAGATATTAGCGGAAAAATAATTTGAGGATGAGCAAGATGAGTAAGATGAGTAATGGAACACATGGTTCAAGATGATTTTTGGATTTTTTTTGTCTGTCTGTTTGGCTGTTTGTTTGTGCACGCATCACATAAAAAATACAGAACGGATTGTAATGGAGTTTTCACAGGTGTCTTTGGCTGAGTTTGAGGTAACATATAGGCTTTGTTTCGTTGTAATCGGCCCACGGGAAAAGATTATATGCTGCTAAGAAAACGCCCTTATTACATGAAAAAAAAAAACCTTGAAAAAAAGAATTCGTTTGTTTAAAAATTCAACGGATGGCGCTGTACAAATTTTTAATATGCACTTATGAGTGTTCCAGTTAAATTCCACGTGAAGTTGCGGGCACTTGTGATAAGAATACAAATAAAATAAAAAGAATATATATTAAATTCCATGCAAACAAAGTTGCGGGCACATCTAATACTTTAATAAAAGTGATAAGAACATAAATTTTTTTAAAATTGGATATATATATATATATATATATATAAAAAAAGCTGAAATTTGACAATATTTACTAAAGTTACCAGAATAAAAAATACAAATAGAAGTGTATAAAATGGATGGCACGGTGGCTTAGTGGTTAGCACTGTGGCCTGGCACCTCCAGGGTTTAATGGAGGTTCTATTCCCGTGTCAGGTCTGTGTAAGTTTGCTTGTTCTCTCTGTCCTTGGTGTGTTTCCTCCCACAGTCTGAAGACATGCAGATTAGGCTAAACGGTGTTCCTAAATTGCCCGTAGTGTGTGAATAAGTGTGTGAGCCGTTCAATGGTTTGACATCCCGTCCAGGGTGTACCCCGCCTTGTGCCCTAAGTCTCCTTGGATAGGTTCCAGACTCCCAGCGACCCTGTATACAGGATTAAGCGGTATAGACAATGAGTGGGTGTATAAATTATGTAGAATGAATTACAGACTGTACAAGAAGAAATATAGAAGGAAATTCTATGTATTTATCTCAACTGCGAAGTCTGTATATTAGACACAATAGCTGTTTAACAAATGTTCAATACTGTTGTGTAATAGCTCAGTCTTATTTTAATTCCAATTTTTATAGTTATAGGTAAAGAGTATATGCTTGCCGGATCACACCGTTCACATGCTTGATGTTAAGTGCAATATATTATTGAATAGTACTATCTGATTTATATTTTTATATTTGCCCCTATTATTCACTCTATTTATTCAATTTTTATGCAACATAAGGAGTGACATCTACCCTTTACAATGACAATTAGGAATCTATCTATCTTTAAACACAGAATGCAGACAGCCGTGTCTATCAGTGTCTGTGCATATAATGTATACGTTATATGCCAAGTGGATTTCAATCAAATCTGAGATCAGAGCTGAGGACACAGGCAAGCTGCATGTGCAGACGAAGCCAGACCGTGGCATAAATTTTGGCCAAACTGTAATATCTGAGCATCTGCGTGTTCCTGAACACACACACACACACACACGGATCAGTGATCAGACGCTCCTGAAAGAGCTTAAATTATTACTCTATAAAAAGTCCCAGCTCTTTTCAGGAGCGTTGGAAAATCTCTTTGCTGTTCAGCCAAAATCGCCGCTAATTACCACAGACACTAACGATCGGCCGCGTCCCAAATCCGGAGTGAGTTTACTGACTCGGCTCAGATGTTATCACTGATGTCTGCTGCAGAGGGAATCTGACGCGCCCAGTTATCCACCCACACACACCACAGATGATATGTGTATGTGTGTGTGTGCGTGTGTGTGTGACAGAGAAAGACAAAGAGAGAGAAAGAATGGGCAGAATTAAACATGGTCTCATTCCTGTCTGCCAACTGTGTACTTCTTTCAATAGCCAAAATGCCACTAGATACGCACACACACACACACACACCCACACACAACCACAGCACAAGTCACATATACATGCTGAAAACGATGTCACCCACCTACGGACCCCAACACATTTCCCTTATGAGGACCAGGGCTTCGTCCAAATGAAGAGATGAAGAAAAATGTGGACCCGTGCACACACATACACTTCACCTGCGTCTACTGAGTAATTGGCCATGAGTGCTGAGCTAACAAAGCTAATGGCTGCTCTAATCGGCTGTGACGCTTCAGCAGAAACAAATAAGTCATAATTCAATCTCACTGAGCAAACACTCCGTCTCTCGCTGCAGAGAGAGAGAGAGAGAGAGAGAGAGAGATAGTGTCTCTGAGAACTTTTTTGGTTGGTACGGTTAAAGGCTTAAGGTTAATTGTTCACCATGAATGTCTCGCAATTACCACCAATTACCACAAGCCGCACGTCCTAATTGTCCATTCGTTCCCTCGCTCAAGGAAACAAAGCACGAGAACCTTTTAAAAGTTCAGATCCTAACCTTTACTTGACACCGCGTCCGTGTTTGCTAGTCGGAGAGGAATTGTTGTTTGATTACACTTTAAACTTGATTACAACAAGACACATGATAAGATTTTACATTTCTTAATTATGCCTTGTAACTTGTACAAACAAGCGGGGTAGCTTTTGTCGAAAAATGTAGGGTTCCGATCCTAACCCCTCTCAGACGTCACCAACGTAACAAAACCATCTTCATTGTTTCAAGCGACTGCCTTCCGTCATTTAGACATCCAGTAATTCTGATGTCTACTTTAAAGTTCTTCATGACTTCACTTAAACAGGATATCGACATGTAATGTATAAGGACAAACCAATCTCTAGACATTTTTTTGTTTTTCCTTCTGCTCAAGAATCCAAAAAACCCCAAATCTTCATTACGGACAAACAAACAAGCAGCTTCCGGGATATGGTATAAGGTTGCAGCCAGGGTTGCCAGATCACACTGACAAGATCCCGCCTACGTATTGCTGAAATTGCTGCTGTGAAAAACTACAATTTTTAAATCACCCACCCATGATTTTCCATCCCAGGATGATGAAAAGTAGCCCCATCTGGCAACCAGATTTTTCCCTTTAACATCGCCTCTTCCTAGACCCACTATCTGTAACACTATCAGAGCTGTCAATATTAGCGAGTTAACATGTGTGATTAATCTAGAACCTTTAACGCAATTTAATCATATGACCAAGTTGGACCCGAATGGCTTCCCATAATCTCAATTGTGTGTGTGTGTGTAATAATGGCATGTGTAACACCGATGATAAGATGACTGAGGAAACATCAGCAGGTGTGATAAACAGGCAATCTCATTTTAAAAAGCTTTTAGGTGGAAGTTGCATGCTTAAAGTACCTTCAAGGGGCTCAGGTGACTAAGGCACTAGGCATTTGGGGATCCGGGTTCGAGCCCCTCCGTCGGTGGGTTGCCACATCCCACACATACCCAGCCACCAATGCATGCAGTGCTGTTCCCATTCGAGAGCTTTTCATTTAACATTTGTTAAATATTAATGTTTGAGATATTATAACACTGCATCATCTGTTTTCTCAAACCATTTCTTTATTCTAACATTGTACGGTTATGACACAATACAAATAAATCAGAGTATTTTTAAGTTGTAATTAAGATTTTACTTTTAAGACTTTTTAATCATTTGACATGAATAAACGTTACAATGTCAGTTCATCACAAACGTGTCTGTCTGTAAATGTTACTGCACGCTGTTCAGACTCGTGCTTTGTTGAAAGTCATCCATAAATGGCACAAAGGTCTGATGCAGTAAGATCGTTGTCGTGACTTTACAGAAACATGACCAGGCTGCTCACACAGACATAAAGCATACATGTTCAAATGCTATCAGATTAATGAAAAGGAGTGTGTGTCTGAAAGGGGCTCTATAGAAAGACTAGACTAGAAATCTAGAGGTCATAAATAGTAATTCCCAGCCTCAAATCGAGAAAAGATAAAGCAGGCCTTTTTTACTATCATAAGTTTATATGTTTCCTTTGGACAGATATAACACTGACTATTAGGTGTGCTGTTTGAGGATGAAAACATACATCACTCGCCAAGGTAAGCTATTTTGGTCTGTTGCTAACAAAAAGCGAACACGGAGGCTTGCGCTAACTCAGTGTCATGTCCTGGACTGAACAGTGCATAAGACTTTTAGTTTAGATTAAATTGAATCGGTGGCATCTCTCATACAGGTTCCCCTTCTGCTTTTTGGACTTGAATAGAATGCTGAATGACAGGAATGTAAAAAAAAAAAAGCAGGAACATGGAAAAAGGAATTCACTTCAGCCGTGGTCTAGGTCACATACAGTATAACTCTAAACATTTCAATGAAGGAGAAGATTGGTGTGTTATTATGGGTGTGTTGTTATAGCTGCATTGTACAAGTGTGCTGTTACAGGTGTACTGCAACAGCTGTGTTTTATACAGGTGTATTACAGATGTTATTACAGATGTGTTATTAGAGGTTTGCTATTGGAGCTGTTATTACAGATTTTATTTTAGCTGTTATAACAGATGTTATTAAATGTGTTATTCAGCTGTTTTATTACAGATGTTTTATCATGTGTGTGTTATTACAGATGTTATTTCAGCTTTCTTATAACAGATGTTACTACAGATTTATTTAAGATGTGTTTTATATATATATATTCACACACAGATGTGTTATTACAGGTGTGTTATGGCTGCATTATTATAGGTGAGATGATACAGTTGTCTTGTATTGGCTGCATTATTACAGATGTGTTATGAGTGTGTTATTGGTGTGCTTCTACAGGATTAGTGTTATGACTTTGTTGTCTTAAAGAGTTATGGATATGTCTTATTACAGGTGTGTTATGGCTGCGGTATTACAGGTGAAATGTTACTGCTATGTTGTTATGGCTGCGTTATTACAGGTGAGATCTTAGGGAGTGTGTTGTTACGGCTGTATTATTACAGGTGTGTTGTTATGGCAGCGTTCTTACACGTGTGTTACAGCTATATTATTCTTGCTTCAGCTTGTCTAAACCAAATCAAAGTTTCCTTTCAAACTCGCATCACACAGGACAAATTCCGGAGAGACCGTGGGGTAAAGCAACAACGCTGTCTGTTAAATTCCTTGATTAATAAAACATACCCTGCTGAGCTGAACATTGCTAATTAATGCTAAGCTATGCTTAAATTAAACCTTAACCTTAAACTCAGTGACTAAAGCAAATATCAGCATAGTTAAATTATTTATTTAGTTTTTTTTTGGGGGGTGTTGGTGGTTTAAGAAAGAAAAAAAGATATATTTCAAATATGCCTACATTCTGGGGGCATCTGATCCCCACCAAGATATAGAAACACACACACTCTCACACACACACACACACACACACACACACACACACACGCACAGAGGGTGAAATCCGAATATATTTTAATACATTAGCATAATAGGGTTCTCCCAGACCTTCGAAGATGCAACACACATGCAGACACCTGTATCGTTCAACAGCACGGGACTGAAAAGCTCACACTATACCATTTATTCACCCTGTTTCTGCATGCGTGTGTATCTATTATACACTTCAAAGGCAGCGAGGAATACATCTTTTGTAAAGAGACACACAGCTGCACTGCTCCGATCTCAGATCAATCAATTGACAAGAGGGCGACCTGTTCCCCGTGTGTGTGCGCGCATACGTGTGTGTGTGTGTGTGTGTGTGCGCGTGCATTTTAAATTGCAGTCCAGCTCAGATAAACAATTTATGCCTCTCCCTCTTCTGGGTACATTTATATTCTATGTCTTCATTACAGCCACCTTTACACACACACACACACACACACTCACTCTCCCACACCAACACACACACATTCTTGTCTTACTATCCTTGTGAGGACCGTCTACTACCATAATTAATGCTAAATTGGTTAATGCTAGCGCCGGATAACCCCGACCCCAGCAAATAAAATGACGTGATGATGTCACTTCCTGCCAGAGTCGTTTATTAAATTTTCTTTTCTATTCAATATGTTCCTCTAATGACTTTCACTGTCTTCGTTCCTGCAGTGATTATATCAAACGGTTTTCTCATAAACCTTCTGTCTTAAAGTATCGCATCCAGAAGATGACCCTGACTGGTCACATGACATCACAAGCCGTCCTAAACGTCACGGAACAGAAACGGGACATGACCGCAATATGAGCAGTCTGCAAGAAACAAGCTCTGTGTGTGTGTGTGTGAAAAAAAAAAAAGCAAGACGGGAAGATTTTCCCTGCTAACGATTATCTCTACTCGAGCTATAAAAACATGCCAAGCTACATTTATTTACTGCTCAATGTTCAATAAAACACCTTCACGTTCGCTGCTGCGAGTAATCAGTAATCACACTGAGACTGATCCTAACAGCGCTTAATTGGGAATGATCGATATGATTTAAACGCCGCGAGGATCGACTCGACGAGGTGCATGAAACCTGAACGGGTATCAGCCCGAATGTCTTCATTCCCTCGCCTACAGGATGCCGGATCTTCTTTCAGTAGGACCAGAGAAGGAGGTGTTGTTAGGGCTGTATTTCCGATTGTAGGCATGCTTTAATTCCAAACAGGTAACACAGGTTCTGCTTGTGTTGATTGGCTACTGTCACTATGACTGATGTGAGAGTAAAAAATATGCTTTCTCTCCCCTTGAGAAAGAGAGCAAGGCCAAGGCTCTCTCTAAGCTCCCGGCTACGGACGGATATGGATCACCAGGGAAGGGAATTCGTTTCTGGTGCGCCGCTCGAGAGCTAAAACACTTTCAAGTGGTTTTTTTTGTAGCTTAATCCGCAAGCGACATGTCCATCCATAATTATAACGTCGGATCTTATTTAGGCTTCATTAACTACACTTTACTTCACTACAATTTACTTTAGTTGAGAGATATGGCTGAAACACAGAACACTCGACACATTTGACTGGCCGTTTTTATTATAGTGTGACGTTAAAACGCACTGGACGCCCCCCAAAAAAATAGCAATTTCAAAAAGATCAAATTAATAACCTGCGTTATTAACGAAAGAGAACAACTACGGAGATTTGAAATGAGTGGAGTTGAGTTAAAAAGCATTATTAATACCTGGAACGGTTGTTCTTTTCGCTATAGAGATGTGGTCTGGAAAAACTGGGAATGGCGATCACTTGAACCACGCATTCTACGTTTAATAGTGAATTAAGAGGATTTCCACTCGCATTATGTGATGAGAACTCACAGGATTGAATCTAAAAAGGATTCAATTTGATAGGTAGCATAAATATTGGACCTGGAATGTTGGACAAAATAAGCAATGGGTGTCAGGGTGAGAAAGGAAGCATATGCAGAGATCCACCCATCAGGCACGTACAAGCCACTGGAACATAAAGTCGAAATAAAATAAAGTCAGCTGATGACATTAATGTACTAAATGATGTCTGTCTGTGATGTTTTTTTCTCCCTGATGGTCGCCATATTCCACTAACGCATGAACTGACCACCAAGACCGTTATTAAAGCATACCGTTATATAAAGGCATTTTAATATTATTATTATATGATAATGAGTATATATAATTAATATTAGTGTAAGAGTGTCAGACATTTTTTTTTTTTATGTACAACTTACAGACATTGTGACTGTTGCGTACTGTGCAAATTCTCATCGCTGTTTCCCTCTATTAGCCCTCGTTAGCCCTGAACATTAATGTCCACAAAAGAATTATATCTAACAGTAATCATATGAGGATCATACAATGAGATATGGACAGTGTAGTTGGGACATAACATCGTCATGGTGTGATGGGAGGACATTTAGGTGTCAAGAGCTTAAAAGCTTTAAATGCAATACAAATAGCTGACCTTGATATATCTTTATAAATATATATAAATAGAAATATTTTATAAACAATTAAGGTATAAATTCTTAACATATATTATTATTAAACAACAAGACCACATTTGGCGATCACATTGTATGTGTGTGTGTTTGTGTGTGTGTTTGTGTGTACCTTTGCTCTGTGGTGGGTTTTGACTGCGGTCTCTCAGGATGTTAATCTGATAGACGGCCCCGTACGGCTCGAACAGCTCCTTCAGTTCCTTCTCAGACCAGGAGCGAGGGATCTGACCCACGAACATCTTAATCGCGTCCGGATCCGGCTGATCCGAATGCTCCAGAGCTCCGTTCATCTTCCCAGCTGTGCCGTTACTGAACAGACAAAAAAAAAAAAAAAAAAAGAAGAGAAGAGGGGAGATTATCCATCTTTTAATTCCTTAATTACCTGTCAGCATGATGATGATGTCTACTGAACGATACTGAATCCAGCAAAGGAGGAAAAAAAAAAAAAAGAGATGTGTAAAAGAAAAAAGAAAAAAAAAAAACACGGAGGGAGATGTTGAAAGTGAGAACGACTAAAAGAATAGCAGAAGCGGTAATTGAAAAATTCCTGCTGATTCATTTCGGTGCAGATTCACGAGGCTGGGTGAATAAAACTTTGATCAAAAGTGTCTTCAGCAGCGATTCAGGGAGCTTCAAAGGTCAGCATGAAGTGTGTGTGTGTGTGTGTGTGATGTCTTTAAAATGTCAGGAGGCACTGCAGGTCTCTGAACAGATCTGAACCGAGCTGAGTTTGTCAGAATCAAAACCAGAGCATCTTTTAAAAATAAGGTACGTGGTCCAATTTGTCCGAAAATACAACCTGTATGGCCTCCTCTGATACTGTTAGTGATGTTGAATATTAAATCCCATGTTCTTATGAACAAACAAAATGTCCACTTAACATCTGATAATCGACATAATCTGAGCTAACTGGGATTATTTGAAGGTTTATGTAATAAATTCCACACAGTATTTAAGATGGATTCTTTTCCTGGAAAAGCTGGATGTCTCACCTACTTGTGTTGGTCAGTAACATTCATTCATTCCTTCATCTATTCATTCATCAATCACTCCATTTCTGTAATCGCTTCATCCCGGTCAGGGTCATGATGCATTCAGTGCGTCAGACAGTGTGGCGTTAAAATGTGTTCCCCATTACACGGCTGTTTTAGCCTACATTTCATAGGTAAGCATGTTGTGAACGTGTTATACAGGCTGTCTACGTCAACCTGCGACAACCGTTTCAGAACGGATAAGATCTCTGATGCTATCTATGATATTAAGAACGCTGTCCTAACATGTTTATTCCAGCAATTTCACGCCAATTCACACATCCAGACCCAAGAGTCATGGCAGCCTCATGACATCACAGGTGTGAATCACACAGATATTCAGCAGCAGCGTGGTTTAACTGCTGGTTCAAGCGCTTGTCTGGTAAATAGGAGATCCTATTTGAATGTTGGAAATCCAAGATCTGGTTTTGGTGACTCCATGGTTAAGGTTTCAGATCAGAAGGCAGTTTGTTCACTGCAAAGGTGCCAAGCTTCAATCCAATTACATTTTATTTCGATAGCGATTTTGACAGGGGTCATTGTCTCGAAGCAGCTTTACAAAAAGGAAATACGGTACATTTGAAAAACGTGGAGACATATGTTAGTGTGTCGTGTATCCTGTATAGGGTCACAGGGGGCCTAGAGCCTATCTCAGGAGACTTTGGGCACAAGGCAGAGTACACCCTGGACATGGTGCCAATCCATCACAGGTCACACACATTCACACTCATTCACACACTACGGGTAATTAGCCCGTTCAGCATGTTTTTGGACTGTGGGAGGAAACCGGAGTACCCGGAGGAAACCCACCAAGCACAGGGAGAACATGTAAACTCCACATGTCCACACAGACCCGAGGTGGAAATCGAACCCCCGTCCTGGAGGTGCAAGGCAGTACATTATAATTATCAGATTGTCCCTGATGAGCAAGCCAACGGTGACAGTGGAAAGGAAAAACTCCCTGAGATGGCAATAGGACGAATCCTTGAGTGGAACCTGAGCCAACATGGAAGCCATCCTCATTTGGGTGCTATCAGGTAGCAGGGATTGATTTGTGTGCCACGAGGCTGAAAGTAAACATCAAGTCCACTTTGGTTATTGGTGACTCAGGTACAAAACTGTGAGAATTTCTGTCCTGTTTAGTGACTGCAGTTACAAGCCATCAGAGACCAGCTGTCTGCATCACCCGAGTCCAAGACCATCTTCATGGTCAAGTGGAACCGTCTCCAGTCAACACACTCACATCCCAGACTGATGTGGCCTAGAGCAAGTCCAGACCCAGTCCAAGCAAGTTCAGGCTGACACTGTGTCATAGCTGACTCAATGGTGGCTCAACGGTTAAGACTCCAGAGGTTATGGATCTTAAGGTCAAGCCTCAATACCAAACATTGGGCTGGTCGGCTCTCAAGGGGCTGCTCAAGACTGGCATCAACAGTTCAGTACTATTAAATCTCAAAAGTTTTATATACTGAATGACATGTTCACTTATAAAACTTAACCATCATTAACAATTTAAAAAATAAAATAAATGCAGTTGAAATAATAAGGGCATTAATATAGGATTTTAATAGTTGGCCATAATGGCCTAGCCCCAGTCTGGTCAAAAAGAAAACATAAAAATATAGACACCATGTTTTAGTACATCGAGCGATCAAAATGCTAATGCGTGTGCAAGAGACAGAATTAATTTCCCCTGTTTTGGTTAATTTATTTGCTCGGGGCAACCATATATAGAGAGACGGTATCAATAACGGCGTCTCTATCACGGCATCAGATCGTCAGGAAGAAGCGACTTCGACACGGAAGCTTGTTTTCACATCCTCAAGTATAAGCGTCCGCTAATTAAGTTTTATTCCAGTCAGAGGATGCGATATGGAGACATATTGTTAACACTGGCTAGTGTTTAGTTCCACCGTTTTGAGGAATTCTAGAGCATGATTTAATTATTTTATTCCCTCGAGTGAGTGTTTTGAGACTGTTGTGTACAAGTATTTCACGTTCATGTTTTTTCTGGGTCATGTTCTCGTTTTACTAAATTGTCAGCATGAGCATATTTGAAAAAAATATGACCAAAAAACATAAACCAATAGAGAACCGTAGAGAAAGAAATCTGATATGGGGATAGAGCAAGAATGACACAGAGGCTGACAGAGAGCAGAAAGGAAAGCTAGCAGACACAAATAGATAGAGAAAAAGAAAAGAAAGGATGAGTGTATCTGTTTCACTTTCTTGGTAAATCCCCAAATATCCCCATCCATCAGAGATGGGAGAAAAATTGATTCAGTGGTGTATCACGATATTTGTGTGAGGCAGTTCACGTATCGTCAAACAAACTCCAAACTCAAATTTTACTCAAAAAATAAACTAGTTTTAATTAATATACTGTATAATACTGTATATAAATGCCAAAATTCCCAGTGTTAACTCATGCAATTCCCATTAACAATGATCACCCAGAGTGTTTAAAATTTTGAGTGTGTGAAATTATTAAGTAACACCCAGAGTGTTTATAATCGCAGTGTATGAAATTATTAATTAACAGCCAGGGTGTTTATATATGTGTATGTTTATGTATGTTTGCATTTGAGGTGGTAAAATGTTGCTGTTCCACTGGCAGGCAGAACAGCAGCATGTGTCAAAGGAAGAAATTATTTGCAAAGTTTGGTTAAAATTGTTAAAAATCATATTGAATTATGATATTTATAAAGTTGTGATCCTTATAAAATCAGCATCTAGGTGTTGTGATATTGTATCAGGTGCTTCCTGGTGATTCCCATCTCTACTATCTATCTACAAAACAAAAGTAACACTTTCAGGGTACATTTGTGACAATTTTGGTATAAACACTGGGTGTTAATTATTAATTCCATACACTCGGATTATAAACACTCTGGGTGTTAATTAATAATTCCATACGCTCGGATTATAAACACTCTGGGTGTTAATTATTAATTCCATACGCTCGGAT
>JAOVVB010000015.1:4725389-4759810 GCA_028570985.1 Heterobranchus longifilis | reverse complement strand
CAATAAACCAGTCAGATCCTCTTGCGCAAACTTTTATTGAACCTACACTCACACACACACTCACACACACACACTCACACACACACATTTATCTTTCTGTGATTACCCAATCATCAAAGTCCCTGTAGCAAAGAGTCATAGAGTGCTGCATTCTTATATAACCGCTCCATTTACTGACAAATTTAGACACGCGCACACACACTCACACACACGCGCAGATTGACAGATAGATCTCATTCTTTCTTTCTTTTCAATCAAATTGGCATTGCACGTTCAACCTTTAACTAGTTTCAACTGACAGTAAGTGAGGAAGACAGACGGAGAGGCAGAGTTGGGCGAGTCTAAACTAAACCGATACACTCCACTCAGAACTCATCAGCATCAGGTCTGGCCAGAGGGGGCGGGGCTTCCACCCTCAGCTCTCTGTTACAACCGTGACCACTGACGCAATGCAGTGCAGCAGATCGGGTTCAGGGGAACCTTTTTAAAACATTAGCGCATCCTTCTACTGAGCCAAACCGTTACATAATCAGATGTGAGAGTTTGCTCTCACTGTAAAAACTGTTACTTTTTGCCTTTGGGAACATTTTCATTATTCAAATATTCCACAGATCACAGCAACGAGAATTACAAACATGATAACGGATACTCGTAGCTACAGATCTATTACAAAGCATCTGGTTTAGCAATGTAAATCTGTGTGTTGCAATGACCAGTAAACTACCTTGTTCTATCTACAGTAGATCCTTGGGTTCTACCAAGCATTAATTCACGATATTCCCCGGAAAGCACGGCATCTTCTTATGTAAGAATTACAGCAACTGAAAATGCATTAACTGACATTTGTTTTGCAGAATATTTCTCTGTAGCTCCTATGTCTATTAGCTTGTGTGCCACAAGAGGGTGCACTTGCACCTCAGGCGTTGAGCTTACGTTCCTTACTCTTTTGTTTTATTTCAATATTTTACACTTTCTTTTTTTTTACAATTTGTTGCAGAGTAATATATTATTCTAATTTAGTTGTGTCCAATTCCTCCCCATTACTAGGCTCTCACATTAAGGCTACTACTACCACTCAGTCGGGAGGGCCGAAGACTATCACGTGTTTCGGCGTAACACACTCGGAGGACAGCGCTATCCGCTCCTTCCGCTTGCGTGAGCCCCTGATTGGCTATGGAGCAGTAATTAATGTGGGAGCAGCAAGTAACTCTTATCCCTCCCCTCTGAGAGAGCTCGGCCAATCAGCTCTCTCTAGACCTCCGGCTGTGAGAGGTTACAGCGTCACCTCGCGATCTCCGGATGATAGGGCCAGCACTTTACCACTGCGCCACTAGGAGGCCCCGTGTAATATATTTTAATACAATTTTACTTACTTTACCTTAATCACGGCTCTTTATTTTGAGTGTAAATTTAAAATATTGTATTATAATTCTGATTTTGGTGTCACAAACAGTGAAATAAACATTTCCCTGCATGTCGTACTGTTTATACTCGTATATTTGACTAATAAAATTCCAATTTGATCAAAATCTGTAATCAGTAAAACTATTTGTGCTTCATTAATTTGAAATAAATTTATGACAAAATTTGTTGATTACGGTTGATTACAGCTAGAACTGTTTAAATAAAACTTAAACTGAGACTGTGGCTCAGACAGTAGAGGCTCTGAGTTGATGATTGGCGGGTTGGGGGTTTGAGTCTCGCCACCACCGGGTTGCCACTGCAAAGACCCTTTCCTTACACCCCATACAGGCTACACGTGGTGCAGATCCCAAAAGCCTGGTTAGAAAATGGAGGGCAAGAGATGCAAAAATCTATGCCAAATCTTGCAGATAAAATGATTCGTATTGTATTGACCCCTATGATAAAAGGGACAAAGCGCAGAAAGAAAAAAAAAGAGAGAGTTTTAACGTATATTAATATATACAAATATTAATCAATATTTGTTAAGAAAAATGTGTGACATTTGCGCCCCTAATTCCTCCCCATAGAATACCCCAGCTCAATTAAACACACTAGGAGGAGAGCACTAATTCCAATTTTCCAATCACATGAGCTCACGAACGCCATGAATAATTAGCGCGCTGTTATTGACAGCGTAGAGATTAACGGAATCCAGATTGATACACCTACAGACAATTAAGAGGATGTTAATATTTACGGGTTTAGCCAGCGTTAATACGTTTATGTATTATTTACAAGATTGTATTACTTGGGTTGTCATGGTGATGATGATGATGACTTGGGTTGAGTATATGAATAGTTTCGCAGTGGAAAGACGGGGAATGTTCGAGATCGGACATTGGCACCTTGTCTGTGATAAAGAGCTATGTGACTGGGGCAGTGTGTGTGTGTGTGTGTGTGTGTGTGTGTGAGAGAGAGAGAATGTGACTGTGTGTATAGGCTTTAATGAAGGTGCCATCACAGGCAGGAAACAGCTCATGGGAGAACGGTGGGGGGCACGGAGGCAATTAGAAACAGCACTGGTTCAGCAGCCCATGAGGTGTGTGTGTGTGTGTGTGTGTGTGTGTGACAACACATGCGAACACGTTCACATGTAAGGAACAGCTGAGTTTCATTGTGTGAGGACTCGATGTCCCAATGATGGCAGAAATACACAGTTCACACTGAAAAAAAAAAAAGTCACTGAGCATAATTTAGCAGCAGTAATACTCAGGTTAATAGAAACACCCTACAAAGATGATAACACAAGTGTATGTGCATGTGTGTGTGTGTGTGTTCTTTTGCTCTGCAATGGTTGCTTTATAAACTGGCAGCAGAAATAAGAACTAAAACGTCTCCCATAATCCCGCATTCCACTCCCTCTAGCTGCAAATAATGAGCTCTCATTCTGAAGAGCTGCCTGCGACGAGAAAAACATTTAACACAGAGAGAGAGAGAGAGAGTAGAGAAAGAGAGAGAGAGAGAGAGAGAGAGGATGCAGAGAGCGATTATGAGAGCTCTAGGAAGAGGCAGCAGCAGTGAGGCAGAGAATGAAAGTGTGTATGTGCAAGTGAGAGAGAGAGAGAGAGAGAGAGAGAGAGAGAGAGGTTTGAAAAGCATAGAAAGACAATGAAGGAAAGGTGGAGATATAAGACTACTGAGGCTTTCAGAGTCTAAGGCCGACCTTGATTTTAGCAGAGAGAGTAAACACTACAAAGGAATCTTACTGAGAGAGAGAGAGAGTGAGAGAGAGGGAGACAGCGGGAGAGAGAGGGGAGTGTTATTGTTTCCAAATCATATCTCTCATGTTCTGGCAATATTGTCCTACACACAGTGATGCCAATAAACCTATGGTGGATTGAATTGAACTGAATTTGAATAGACTGAATTGAATTGTGAGAAGACAAGCAGAGAGAGAGAAAGAGAAAAAAGGAGAAACACCCAAGGCCAGGAGTGCATGAGCCGATCAGCGTGAGTCATCAGGACGTCAGCTGACATACTGTACTCGTATGCAAATTACACCCAAAGGGACGAAATCATATTTTACTTACATGCTATAAAAAAAATAATAAAGCAGCGCAAATGAAAAATAATGAACCACCGGCAGCGGTTTTAGAACAAAGCTCGAAACAGATTTGACAGAAACGCAGTGCTTGGCCAGCAAACTCGGGTTTCATTGCGACGTTTAAAAGCCGCATGCCTGGAATTAAAGACTTTCAGAGAGAGGTGGTGAGCTCGTTTCATCACCTGCAGAGCTTATTATACTGCTTTATGAATTAGCAACAATAAATATCACAAGCATGTATCTGTCAGCAGTCCTCTTGCAGGAAAGCAAAGCGCTAATTGGGTCGGAAAGATTTGAAGCCGATCTTATTTTTGCAACAGAGCGACATCACGAGAACATATCCGACCCGACCTGACTGCGTGTGCAAACTACTGCTCCAAAACTAAGACCGGGAGAATCTCGCTACTCCAGTGTTCAATTCATGAGATTCCAAAATCATCCATTCATTCATCTTCTATATTGCTTATCCTGTACTGGGGCCCAGGAAGCCTGGAGACTAGGTACTAAGGGATGAGAGGTACTTAGTGCTCCCACATTAATCACACCTTTACAGCCAATCAGGGGCGTCTGTGAGCTCTCGCAAGCGGAAGGAGCGGATAGCGCTGTCCTCCGAGTGTGTTACGCCGCCCCCAACGATGCGTGAGCGAGCAGTTCGAAAAGATGCCGGCTGGCGTCACGTGGTTCGGAGGAAACACGTGATAGTCTTTAATCTATGCACACATTAGCAGGCAGCACAGCATCCTATGTTTGGTAGGAGCCATCTATTTAATAAAATGGTGCAAAATCTGGAATTTCTTTTTTTTTTATCACATTAAATCAGAATATTTCAACCAAATATGTGTACAAATCAAATCTGGACCTAGGTTGTCCCTGGTGATTCCTATCCTTCTGTAAAATGTTACTAGTCAATGATACAATCATGAGCACGCCATAGAAAATTTTCTACGGCACAGAAACGATTCCTCCATCAGCGAGACTTCTGATGAGCGAGGACTTTTTCTTCCATCCCTAAGGCCGAGAGGGAAAATTCAACAGCGGGTAAATAGAGCACAGACAAACACTTTAAAGCTTTTCAACGGCACATACTTCAGTGTGTACGTGACCAGAGAGAGTGAGTGTGCACGCATATGTGTGTGTGTGCGCGCGAGAGAGATGAAATAGTTGCATCCATACATTAAAAATAAAATGTGAAATTCCCAAAAGCAGAAGAAAGCACATCAGTTATGCCGTTTTTCTTTTTTTTTTAGGATGTTTTGTGTGTGTGTGTGTGTTTGTGTAATGGGTTATGATATGTTCAAGCTAGACACCTCATTCTCCAAACATATACTGATAAAGCCCTCCTCCTACTCATCTTTAAACATCCCTCTATCATTTTGCCACTTCTGAAACGAACCAGCTGTTGTTGAGTGTAGACTTCGCTCTCTCTCTTTTTCTCTCACACTCCCTTTTGAACAGATGCAACTGGCGACTCAAGCTGTGAAGCGCAAAGTTCATCTTCTCACAAACTTACGACTAGAGCAACCGAAAGCACCCTCATACCCACTGAAGACGAGGCAGCTGGGATGTCAAACTGAAGACCCCACAAACGTTTTTTTGGCACTCCGTGACATTCGACTGCAGTATCGTTTCGAGTTCTATTTAGTTGCAGCATCCTTGTAGCATTCTTTGGGCCAGTAGCCGAATTCGTCAGACATTTCTATCTGAGCAGATTCTCTCATAGGCTGCCTGCGATGACTAACAAATCCCGTCGAGTCAACTCGTGTAAGCTGGATGGATGATGTTAGTGCTGAGGATAGCAAAGTCGCCCTTGAAGTGTGTGTTGAGGTGACACATGGGCCACTTCTCATGTTTGGAAATGTGTATATTTCTGAAGTCTTAAATATAATTGTAGATACAAAATTTTTTTGGCGAATATGTAAAAAAAAAAAAACGTTGAATGTGATACTCAATACTTTTTAAAAATGTCTGATTTTACTTTTCAAATGTGTGTAACTCTCTGCGCAACTTTTAGGTAGAACACATTGTGAGGATTTACATTTTATTGTAAATATGTGTTTTAAACTTAACCTGACTGAGCCATCTCTACCAATTGGGTGAAGTATGCTATGCTTAGAAAATGCATTAAATTAT
This sequence comes from Heterobranchus longifilis, assembly GCA_028570985.1. Lineage (NCBI taxonomy): Eukaryota > Metazoa > Chordata > Actinopteri > Siluriformes > Clariidae > Heterobranchus > Heterobranchus longifilis. Next base: position 4,754,172 of record JAOVVB010000015.1, on the reverse strand, counting down.
GATGTTTTTTTTAAATAACATGCTTCGTCAATTGCTTTGAAACATACCACAAGAAATTGAACTATATAAAAACTTAGCAAATATACCCATACACTTTCACACACAAAGACACATTGTTAATACTGTATATTTTACCAACATCTCAACCATTTGGAGGAGGCCTATACTGGGCCTGAGTTGCTCTAAAAGAATTTCCGGAGATAAAGAATGCCTGCTAAACTTACAAAAGATGGCACCACCCCAGTAAAAGAAATTAAAAATACAGCTGGGTACCTTTATTTCTAACAGGGCAATGTGGTCAGTTTTGATGTGCTGTAAAAAAAGAAAATCTTCTTTTCAAACTGTAGCTGTAGCTTTTCTAAGTAATCACATTTCCTGGCATTAAAGAATGTCCTGGCTTCAGCACTTCACCAGCTGATGGAATCCACCTGAGGCTCAAGTTGGCATTGTCAATTAACTCTTATCTCTCAAATGTTTGGATTGGAGTCTGTGCTGAATAAAAACCATCTGCCAAAAGAGACGCTTGTTTTCTCTCAAAATCTGGCTAAACAAATGCAGAATGTGGTAAATCCTCCTCTCCCGATCTATACTGGGTTGTTCTGAGTCAATTGCCTTCCATGACAAATGGGAAATGACAGGTTTATACCAATCCCAGAGCAGTCAGATGCAGAAAAACTATACTAATGAGAACCCATCACACTGATCACTTGCGCATCAAGCTCGTTCGCTTCGTACATGGTTCTATACATAAACTAACCAGTTCATAATAAATTCAGTAAATGATAAACTGTGGAGTCATTCTCCCGATCCTGTCATGAGGTTTATCAGTTTCTTAGCAACCACAAACACACAATAATAAACCTTAAATATAACCTCATGATTGACCCACACTCCAAGCCTCAGACAAACATTCTTTTCTGCTAGAGAGAGTCAACTAATCTAGAATAAAGCTACTGAAGTCAAAAGACTTCAAACTGACGCACGCGTTCGGGAACACATTGGCGGAGAATTGAAGGTAAAAAAAAAAAACAATAGAAACAAGTTAGAAGTGGCTGTTAAAGTGTACAGTGTGACAATTCAAGTGCTTTTGAAGAGCCAGATGTTTTACATTCATCATTTGTGTGTGTGTGTGTGTGTGTGTCTGGGTGTGTGTTGTTTTCCCTAGCGGAGAGGTGAGCAGCTTATCACACAGTAAAGAGAGAGATTAGCGAGCATTCACTTGCTCTCCGGAAACCCACGCCAGATGGATGCTGGCCCATAACCTGTCTCCTGTGTGTGTCTGTGTTGATAAATAGATAAATAGTAAAAACAACCAAAAGGAATTAAAGAAAAACCTCAAAGATGTTTGGAAGGATGGACTGATGGACAGACAAACAGGCAGATAGATACCTTTGCTGCAAATATCCACAAAATGTTAGATAATTGCTCCAGAACATTATTCAAAACATCTTATCTCACTATAACATGAAGGCCCTGTCCCAAATTGTGTACTAACGTCTAATGTCAAAGTAGCCACTTTGGTCCATGCTTTCCTTGAGTCTGATGCAGTAGTTTTACATACACAATCCTTTGTTCTCGGCCCACATTCACAGTCTGAAGAGGTTTAATGTAAGAGAGTGCAGTTTCCTCTGCTTTGAATCAGTTAAAAGGGACAGTGACCGCACTGGTGAGATTCCTTTAGAATCCTTAAAAAAAATGACATCTAATTTATTACAGGCCCTAAATCACCTCCAGCCTTCTGCTACAAATCTGTCTACAACTTCGGGTGGTGCAGTCTAACAGTGGACAATACCATACTACACTGATGGAAAGATACGTCCAGTTGTCCACAAAGGCTGCCCCTGTAACGTTCCGACATTTAGCTCTGTTTTTTAGTTTTATTCATTTTCAGCTGGTCATGTAGTGTCTTGATGCACAATCGAAAGTCTGTGTAACATCACCAAAGAATGGCACATAGAACATTAACTAGATTAGATCATGCGATTTTGGGGGAGTCTTCCCAGACTTCCATTACTTTTTGGCTGGATTTAACTGCAGTGCAAAGGACGGTCACTCATCATGTCTCGGCTGATCTGAGGCATTTGGGACAAGGCTGAACAAGTGTGCATCTTATACACAGAGCACTATTGTACTGACCACTCTTAGGAAATACAGAGAGAGGATAGGGAGAGAGAGATAAACAGAAAGAGAAATAGAAAGACAGGCAGATAGTTAGCTAGATAAAATCAGATAGATAGATAGATAGATATTAAAACAGAAAAAAATAGACAAAGACATAAAAAAGAGAAGAGATACAAAGAGCAAGGAAGAGAGACAAATACTGGGACAGACAGACAGATAAAATGAGCCAGACAGAAGTCAAAAAGAGGAAAAGAGATAGAAATAAAGAGAAGTAGAAGAAAACAAACACAGTGTGTCAGGGAGAGAGAGGGAGACCAAACGAGAGAAAGACAGAGTGAGCTAGCTTGCTAGCTAAACAAAGTTCGATAGATAGATAGATAGATAGATAGATAGAATCTAAGGAAACGAAGAAGGTGTGTGTGTGAGTGAGTGAGTGAGTGAATGAATGAGACAGAGAGAGAGAGAGAGAGACGGTGCTCAGTGCTATAAGAAGAGCCGACAGTAGCAGGACAGTGACAGTAAGCAGCTCGCGCGCACTAAACTCCTTTGTTCTCGGGCCTGAAATGTAACTGAATTACGCGCGTGCAGTAATCTGATTTCGACACGTAGCCAATCGAATTCGGCTACGAAAACAGCTTCGACCTCGTGTGTGTGTGCGTGAGAGAGCGAGAGAGAGAGAGAGAGAGAGGGTATGTGCGCGCGCATTCCTGTGCTTTAACAGCGAGGGCGCGTGCTCGTCTCCTCCCCGGAGCCGTGCAGTGGTGCGCGCGCGAGCCATCAGGGTCACATGCTTGTCATGAACTCTCCCACAACCCAGCACTGCATGGTCACACGTGCATTAAAAAACAAACAAACAAAAAAAAAACACCACGACGTGTTCAATTAACACCTTTCACATCCTGCCATATAAGAGTTCAGAACCCTGTTAGTATACCGTGTGTATTTATTTATTTTTAAATACAAATGTGAATAAACCGGCATCAGGCGCTCGAGACAGATGGGCGGAGCACGCTGCACGTTTCGGGTTAATGCTGCACGCGCGCTCATAGCGCATGTGTTCACGTACTTATAAAGAAAAGAAGAGGAGCGCAAACATGCACACACACACAACACACACACACCGCGCCCAATGCAATCCCGCACTCGATCTTAAACCCCGGACCGTCCGACCTCGAGCTGCTGAATGCACGCCTCATAAAGCGCACAAGATCCCGTGCTCGCTGTCTGCGATCCGCTCTAACGGCTCTGAGATCCAGCCGTGCACGTGCTCGGAAAGGGAAAAAATTCGCATGCACTCACATCCGCTCGGCTGGACTCAGCAGCCCGCCTTCCACCATCATACTGGGGAGGAAATCCAGACTGTAGCACGAAGACATCGATGCGATCTCCTGTTCCACAAGCGTGTAGTAGTCTGCAGACGCGTGCCACCCAGCTCGCGCCTTCCTTCCCGTTGCTGTTCAACCCCCGGTGTGTCCTGTCCTGTCCCAGTGTGTGTGTGTGTGTGGGACGGAGCAGCGAGAAGGAGAGGGACAGGGGCAGCCGCACACAACACTGAGCACTCACATTCTCACGTGTTTACACACTCCTCCTCCACCTCCTCCTCCTCCTCCTTATTCACTACACTTCTTCAACCCCTCTCAGCATACAAACACATGCAAGAAGTAGACACCCACTGTTTTATGATAAAATGCATGCACCAAAATGTGTTGCCATTACCATGACTGTTTCCTTTTTTTCAGACTGGAAAAGACCCATCTTTAAGACATTTCTGATTGGTCAGTCTGATGGTGGACTGTCCCAAAGATGGATAGATAGGAATCATGACCATTTTCTACCCTTCAATTAACACTGCAACACTGCATGCACCATGAGGGTACACGCACACAGACCAGAGGCAGGCACTGAACCCTTGACCCTGGAGGTGCGAGGCCACAGTATTAACCACGACGCCACTGCGCTACCACATTAGAAATCTCACTCATCGTCTGTACCGCAACGAGAGTTAGTGCACAAAGCACGGTACCCCCTGGAGAGGGTTCCAATCTATTGCAGGGCACACACACATACACACACTCACACGCTCTTTCACATACTACAGGCAATCTGGGAACACCAATTAGCCTAATCTGCATGTCTTCGGACTATGGGAGGAAAATGGAGTACCCTGATGAAAACCCACCGAGCACGTGTAGAACATGTAAACTCCACGCATACAGACCCGAGGCGGGACATTATGAATATTTTTAATTAAATATAAGGACATACATGCACTCTTGACTGTCTGGGTTTTTTGAATCAATTATAGCCTACATACGTACAGTATGTAGGTTATGCTAACGATCAACTCTGTGAAGCTAACATCTCATGCAACTGCAAGCAAAGGTTTCTGATTTGCAAGCATCTGATCAGATTTGTGATCAAAATGAATAAAATTGTAACTAATATAATTTTACTCATATATATTTTAGTGTAAGATGAATATGTTTTGTGTTTGCATTAAAAAGACAAAATTCACTTTATACAGTATAAGTGCTTTAACACTGTTGTTTTAAAGAATTGTATAGTTTTAAAGAAAATATATTGTATTAGTCCATGCTTTATCATGAACATACAGTTGAATTGTCCCTTAAAGAAACATTATAAAAATATGTGTGAATGCTATCCATTTTAGTCCTGGATTCGGCTTAAAAAAACCTGGAAAAAAACGGAAAAAATTGCAATCAATTGATCTTTTGTTCAGAAACAGAAAAGAGTGGTTCGAGCTTTTCTCTATTTGACAGGATTGGCAAAACCTTTGGTTTTCAAAATATCAATAATAAGGAAAGAACCGAGAACCAAGCCTTACCACTGACATCACATTTATTGAACTTCCAGCAATTTCTTCATGCACTATATTGAATGATATTTTTCAACCAAAAAAACTGGTTGCTGGTTAGATAAAATAGTAATCTTCTATAGTAATAACCCAGTGCGTTGATAACACCTACTCGGATCAACTTGCTACACAAAATCTATACAGCACATCATTAACAATACAGATGCTGATATTAAAATATATCAGCTACAGTGTTCCAATGAACAAGACACCCTCCTATAGTTAACAAATCAACGTGTTTTAAGTGTTCCATAAAAAAAATAAGTTACATTTATAAATGTCTATATGCATATGAATATTGAACACTCATATTACCATAATACACCCTGTCCTTTTTCCCCAGGTAAATTCATGTACTGTAGTGCAGTTAATTCTACTGTGCAAGAGTTCAAATCCAGTTCAGTCAAAACTGTACGCTTTAAGGCAGGAACACAATCAACAATCACAATCAACTGCTGTAGATAGATAGACAGATACTGTAGATAAATAGATAGATCGATAATTTTCACTGGACATGAAAACACGAACAGTTAAAAAAAAAAACAATAAAAAGTTGTATGTTATCGTACCATTAGGCGAAGGAGTAGATATATACTGAAACGTGCACACGTTTATTTTTGTTCTTCAGGATCCTGTCTGATCATGTGACCATGGCCTGGATGAGCTACTTTGCTTTTGTTTCTCCCCCTCTTCTGTACCTCCCGGGGGCAACCTTTTTTTTTTTTTTTTTTTTACTTCAGCTTCTTTAGCAGGAAGTGGGTCATGGGAAACACACAGATAGACACAGACATACATAAAGAAACATCCTTCTACAACCCACAGCTATCTAACCGTTTAACCTTCTGTACCATCTAAGGCCATGAATCCTACAGTGCATTTACTACAATCTTGGAGTGTACTCATAGATAATCTTGAATAATGGTACTTACAGATAATTTTGGAGTGCCAATATTTACATTATGATTCGACTCTGAAACCAGCAGTTGAGATATATCCGTTGTTATGATAAGTAGCATTTCACATCAGACCTTTGTAGCTGTGTTGTTTTTTCACCAATGTCCAGGATGCATTTTGCAAATATGGAATCAATGGTTATTCATCGATCGTCATGCTTCTGATTTTCACAGAGTGTCCTTTTAATCTGTCTTATTGTCCCTTCACTCAATTTTCCACAGCAAACAACCAGAGTGCTTCATTAATCCTTGGCGTGTTTTCTGTAGATGCCAGAAAGCCATCCTTGAACTCATGCTTAACCCTCAACCGTGCTACACTATGCTTAAGCAACTTCATGCTAAAATGCTGTAAATGTATTAAATGTATATTTGCAGGCGCATAAATCCTTTGCACAAATAAAAACGTGACGTGTTTTTCTGGCAACATTAGACCGGTGGGGCCGTTTCTCAAACACGCATGCAGTACGATTGAGAAAACTCATAACATGCCCTCGGAACAAATGCAGTTATTTCGACAGTCATTCTAACAAACGACTAAAACCGTATCTCATGAAGAAAAATAGTTATTAACAGTATCTCTCAAATGCATGGTCTCTATGGGTGTCACTTCCAGTTTAATGAGCATAGCTTCTATGCAAATCAAATTAAGACAAGGAGGTGTGGCCTGTATGCATGCCAGTCCCAGAGAATCTCCACAAGCACAGCAAAAACTGCTTATTATGGATCCATTAATCCATCCATCTAGGAACCTCTGTATTCCAACTAGGGACTGTGGAGGTCAATGGTGACTATTGTATTTATTCCCATTTCTACAACCGTTCCAAGTTCCCAAGGACTGGGAATTGGGAACACCAATAAGCATAATCTGCTTGTCTTTGGACTGTTTGGAGGAAACCAGAAGAACCCGGAGGAAACCCACCAAGCACGGGGAGAACATGCAAACTCCAGGAAGGGTGGAATCGAACCTGGACCCTAGAGGTGCAAGGCCTTATTACTGATCATATTGTACAAAACATGGGCATTTTGTCATCAATAAATTATTAAACGAGAATAAATGGAATTTCTTTTGGCCATTCAAAAAACTTGTTAAACAGTAACCACTGATATTTGTCCTTAGGCTAAACAAGTTGTTGTTGTTTTTTTACCACAGGTTTAGCCATGTGATCTCGGAGACATACGCGCAGCATGCATAGCCGTGCAGATATCATTGTGTCTCTAAGCAACAATAACAACACCAATATATAACACCCCTCCTGTCAGAGAAGCAGTTACATGTATAGACACGTCTGGGAGACAGCAGATACATACACTGTATAAACTGTTTCTTTTCGTGTCTTGAGGGCAGGCTACCTTGAGTTTCCTATATCGCTGAAATATTCCTTGCTTGTCAGCAGAAAGTCTAAATTGGGTCAATATTTATTTGCACCGAGCCTCCCTGCTTTCAGTACAAACTGCCTCTATTAGCAGCGCTAACGCATCGATATCCAGACCTGCCTTAACGAGCTCTCTGCAGAAGAAACATGGGAGCTCGGGGTAATTTTATTAATGCGTGTGTACGTATTTGCTCTTTGAAACTCTTGAATTGCGAGCTTAATCTAGCATGCTATTTCCAAGACGCTCCACAAATGCTTAATTTAACTCGAACACGGATTGGTAATATTTCACGCAAGTGCCGTATTTTCACAGCGGGATAATGGAGGCAAAAAAAAATAGGCAATTTGATGAATTCCGAGCTTTTCTGATGGATTCTCGGCTCTTAAAGGAAAGAAACCCGGGCTGTTGGAAGAAGCTAGGGAGGAATGAGCAGGATGGAAGAATATGGGGCACTTTCCTTAGGCTTGCCATTTATTATTTAACTGGAGTGCAGCACCCTCACGGAATATGTCTCTGTGTGAGCGCGTGTGTGGGTATTATCGCAAATCAGCTTCCTCTACAGGGAGCCAGGACCTTCAGTGTTTACCGGCGGAATAGGTGAAATGGTACGATAAGCACAATGGTTTCGGGTGTATCACTATATTGCCCGATAACAATTTCCTACTGTCAAATGGAGCAACATTACATTTTTTTTTATTGCACCGCAGCTACGAGGTTCCAATTAATAGGGTCTTTACGCCTCAACACCTGCAGGCATGGCTTGGGCAAGTGGAAATAAATCCCATTCTATTATGTTCGTGCCACTTATACCTGACACTATAACCTGTTGGTGAACCACTGCAAAAAAAGGAAAAAAAAACCTCGACAGTTGTTAAGGTTCATTCTCAAACACACTAAATTAATGCTGTGTTGTGTGTTGAACTGTACTTGGAATACATAATGGCACTAAATTCAGTGAGAATTTAATTGCAAATTTTGTATTTATTTATTTATTTATTTTTTTAAACCTCCTCTTCTGTGTAGTACATTCTTTTTTTTAAATGACTTTTTTATCGTCAGCACAAATCGTTAAACACTCTGTTAATGCAGATTAATGTCTGGTTTGTGTAACCATTCCTACAGCTGCCGATACTTAAAAGTCCTAAATTAATGTTTAACATGATCACGATTAGCCTTAGGCAGACATTTTTAAGAACAATGTACAAAAATGTTTCTTTTTATTTCGAACACAACCGTTCCAAATCTCCATCTCTCCGGCACTCCATCACAACCTTCATTTTTATTAACCCCATCTTCCATGCGTCCCTACGTTATCTTCGACGCACCCCTCCTTCCATCTTCCTCCATCACCCTGTCTGTCTTTTCTTTCGGGGTTTATGAACGCTGAATCTGAAAGCTGTTTGTCACTGCTGTAATCCCTTTATACGCGCAAGACAATAGAATCCACCCCCCCAAGGAGTCACGCTCCCATTCTGTCCCTCGTTCCTTTCTCTCTTCCCCTTTGTCTCTCCCCTCGCACGGTTCAAAGGTCACTCTTTTGGCATTGTTAGCACTGCCCTCCCTCTCATTTTCAAGAGACGCTGGCTCTTTGTGGAGCTGCTATGGGCGAAGCCCCACCCTAACGCTATATGCCTCTTTCTATCCCTCGTTCACCTCTCACTCTCTCTCTCCCTCGCTCTCACCATCTCCCCTGGGTTTGGTCCCAGCTGGCCTGTAACACATATTGATTGACCATGTAGGAGGAGCCTTCGAAGGAGAGATGGAGAGAAAGCGAGGAAACAAGAGGAAATGAGAGCGAAAGAAAAAGAGAGACAGAGGGGAAGAGAGAGACAGACAGCAGGCCCTACAGGCTGCAAAGCACAGGGACAAAAATAGCATACCCAGAAGTTCAAATCGCAGACGGAGAAGCAGAAAGAGAGAGAGAGAGAGAGAGAGAGAGAGAGAGGCATCTAAACAAGCAATAGGAAGATGGAAGTGTGAGTGTGTGCATTTGGTGGGGGTGTTTCATAGACTTATCTTTCTGCATGTAAAGAACCTAGAAATTTGATTTTATGTATTTCAAATGTATAAAGGTGGACACCTTATATTAACCGTCTTCTAGAGGGGCGGGGCTAAACAGAGGACTGTTTGTGCATGCTACAGAGATGTGAGGCTGCAGATCGAAATGGAGACAATAAAGACCTTCTAATAAATGTTGCATATATCATAATTCAGACATTCATTTGTACTGGTTCTGGAATTATGAATAGGGAATCTGTACACCTGAAGGCACAGTGTGTGATTTCGGCTTTCAGATACGAACTCCAGTTGAAGGATGCGGATGTGCGAGATTATGCATGGTATACAGGATGAATATATTTGCATGAACAGATTCACCACCCACTGTATACACTTGCTAGCACTCATGAAATGCCTGTATATGTGTATATATATATATATATATATATATATATATAAAAACTGTGTGTGTGTGTGTGTGAGAGAGCATGCATTGGTGCGTACGCTCATGAATATTTGATGAACTCATGGATTATGCAAAGCAGCCGCCAGACTCATTTGGGTTTCTGAATAAGCACAATGGATTCAGAAAGCACGACCTAGAACAACTTTAATAGATCTCTCTTTCACACGTACACATTCACATATACATATAAAATAAAACACACACATACACACATATATATATAGTGTTTGTGTCCATCCACACACACGCACACGTGAAAACATGTGTGAGATTACTAGAGTGATAGAGTAATGAGATTATTATCAGAGACATGCAAGGACACACACCAGAATCCACCATGATGAGATTAATATCTTAACCGTGCACCCACAATCATAAACACACACACACACACACACATACATACACACACACATCACAATCCAATAAAGGATTGCTCAGACTCAGGATCACTAGTCTGTGTAATATTCATCCATACCTCATTCTGTATAGGCTGTCACCAGGCAGGATAACACACGTAAGCCACAAACACAGACACATGCAATGAATCTGTACAAACACACAGCGGCGGACAATAATAGAGAAATGCAGACAAATATTTGAACATCTGATCGAATTAAGTCATTTCCTCCTTCCTTCCTTCCTTCCTTCCTTCTTTCCTTTCCGCTCCTTTCCTTTTTTCCAGTGGAGTTGCATCAGATGCCTTGCCTTTCTAGGTCACTTGAAATAAACCAAACAGAAACAGTTTAAGACAAACAACACGTTCTCATCTTCTTCAAGACGCGTTGAAAGGTGCACTCGGTTAACAATTTACCTCAATGATCCCCGGTAAACAGCTAATCAGGTTTAATGTCTGAACTTTGATTAAATATTTCTTTCATTAAAACAGCTTGCATAATATGACAAATCCCTCCAAAAATAAATGCTCTAAAATCAAAACAAATGGAAGGGAGTTAAAAAAAAAAAAAAAAAAAACATGGAAAATTTTCCTGAACATTGCTGAACGTTTCTGGAAGCCATAATTAGTCATGTAAATAGGGCTCGTTATAATATTTGAGAAAGAATCACGGCTGACACTGAGTTTCAATGAAAGAGAAGCAACGAAACTGTAACATTCTGAGACGTAAAGTGCCACCGAACACTCTTCTGGTCACATAGGACGGCAGTCTGAAAGGTAGCGATCACGTTATACACATTAAAACCTGGTTGTTTATGTAACAACCTCAGCAGCGACCTCATTTCCCCTCTCATCTGTTCAAACCACTCAGCATTCAGCATCACCAGTATACTAATCACTGACCTGATCATCTGCACTCGTTTCTTAGTTAGGTATCTTTTAGACTTGAATGATTCATAGCTCACTGTGTGGCTTAACAAACAAAAAACATCACTTAGGTACAGGAAATGGACTGAAAATGAGAAGCCTGGAAAACTATTTCTCAAGACTACATTAAAAATACAAGAAAGTCTGGCTCTTTGGAAGCCACAGGACAAAGAAAAAAACGAGGGCTGGATCAAGAGTTTTGCACAGCACTATATAACTGCATGTCTCTTATTTCATGTACATTATGAGCGAAATTCAAAATATTTGATAAGATTTGCTGAACACATCTTTCGGCAAAAAACTTTTCATTTCACTCATGAAGACGTCGAAGCTGCGATGTGCGAATCTCAGGGCGAAGGTTGTACTGAATTTTAAAAAAATGTAAAGTATTTCAGATTTCAATACAAATGCCCAACTGCATTACTTTAGTTAATTAGTGTTGATGGGATCACGTATATTGAAAAATATGGAAAAAATGTTATAGAATGCCCTTCTACATATGTGTAGGCGTATCTAACTGTACACTGTGGTGCAAGTTTACAATTAATAAGTACATAGTAACGTCATCAATCATCTTGATTGTATATATAAGAGCACAACACAGCTGGGCCCTAGCTCAACCCTCCAGTAAAGCTCATTCACCATAAACTATATCACCATAAACATTTACAGACCTTATGTATAAACCTTACACAACATATTAAACCATATCAGACTGCCCTGACTATTCTTCCATCCTCAAGAAATATATATATCACCTACAGTACAGTATATGACTAGCAGACATTTTTAACATTTTCATCTGCCATCAACTTTCTGTGTAAATACTGTATATGGAGAAATGTGTGGGTTATTGAGCTTCCCGTCTCTGTCTCTTTTTCCGCTCTGTCATTTGTATATTGGGCAATAAACATGAAATGTGTGCATAGATAACATTAGATTTTTACGAAGAATACTTATTACCATTAAACATAATATAATCATTAAATTATGTGGAAAAATATAAAAAGTACATACTGTAACAGACCAGAATAAGGAAACAAACATGATTATTGGGTTATAATTTCAGATCCCAGTGATGATACTGGTGAGATGTCATATGAGAACGACATAGCTATTTGAGTCAGCTCTTTTACTAGAGTGTTGAGAGCTAACCCCATACTGTATATAAGAGAAGACACAGCAAGATATACCTATTATGAGCTATTTCTCATTCAATTAAAATGTTGGGCTGTGATGCACTTAGTGTTCTGATACCTATCTATCATGGCAGCATTTCCTGTTTTGGCAGTTTGTGCTGCATTGTCTTTTCTGTGTTATGGGACCAGACAGGCTTCTGTCCCCACGGACATGGGTGAGCCTTGGGTGCCCATGATCCTGTCACCAGTTTAATGGTATATAATTTATTAGTCAATGTTATTCAATTCACCTGGCGGTGGTGTTAGCGTTATTGCTGATCGTTATAAATATTTTGTGTTACATACGCATGTACATTACTTATTTATCGGTAAATAAATGTCAAGTACAAATTAATGTTAAAAAACAACTTTAAAAAAAAAATATACAGTATTGCTGTTCTGAAAACACCCTTTATATCATTTTTATATTACTGACATTGATTTCCTCCACTTTTCCCAGCATTTTGTTTTCATATATTGTAGGTATGAAAGGGTTAACCACAAATGAAAAAAAAAAAATGTGGTTCAGTCTCAAATCAGCTAACAAGAGCCCCTAAAAGACCCAGAGAGATTTCAACTGGAGCGACTTCTGGCCCAGAGCAGTCGACCGTAACTGGTTTAAGTGGATCAGCCTTGGGTAAAAACGACAGAGGCTTCGTCTCTAGATGTTTTACATTCGTTAGCAAGATGAGTTGCTTTCTTTCCTTTCTCTCCTTTCTTGTTCTCTGCCTGTTTTCCTTCCTCCTGCTTCCATAAACCTTGCCTGTCTCGCTGTATCTCATCAGCTAACCCGGCTATCTCTCTCTTTTCTCTCTTGTGTTCTCCTCATTAGTGAAAAACCCAGGGAGCAGCGGTCACAGATTCTCATTTATTTTCATTTTCGAAACTTGCGAAGCTTCACTGAGCCTTCAATTCTACAGCAGTCATTCTGGAAACACACACACACAGACACACACACACACGAAACCAAAAATGTTCAAACCAAATACCCACCATATATCTGTATGCCTGTTTTCTATCCACATATTTGGTTTTCTATCCTCATCCCACATACACGCATGAGAGCAAGCTAGCATAACACACACTTGTTTAAACATAACCGCTAGTACTTTGCTTCATCACAATGGCAGGGTTTACAAGCCACTAAATACAGACTACAAATCCCAACATCTATAACAGCGGTTTTAACAGGGCTCGTAAGTGCGGCTTAAGGATGGAAATGTAGTTTTTCTTGCCCGTGAGGTACAAAGCATTGAAAGGATTAGAAATAACATCCGTCCTGTGCAGCGCAACGTGCTTTTCACCTCCAAACACACACAGGATTAGAACAAGCAAGACAATATATGACATGTTCTCTCTGCACTGTTAGTTACATGTCTTACGATCAGATATAATTATAGACACTGAGCCTGTAGGCACCTACAGTAAATCAATTTCTAATCGTGATAAGGTTACTGCCAGAAATCAATAGGCTTATTCCTATAGAATGGTATATTGTGTCATACAGCCGTAAGGTGACTAGTAAATCCGTGTTCTCTGCGGTTTTAATTTGAACTGTATATGACTGTTACGCACAGAGTCATAAATCATGTTTCAGATGTAAATCTGTTAACATATCTGTTGAAAACACCTAATCGTGGTAAGATGATACCTAACACATGGACAGGAAAGAATCTTTCATATATATATCCTCAACACACCTCACGGTGTGGTAGGCACGGACGGTACTGTTTGACATATATATACTGGAGGCAGTTGATTTATACCCGCAGCACACAACTGTGTGCAGTGTGTGTGTGTCAGGAGGCGTTGGCTACAGTCATTGGGGAGATTCATGGTCCTGTGGGGCATATTTAAAAGCCATTTAGTAAGAGTGCACTCAATGAGCTGGAAGCCATAAATACACCTCTTTAAACCAACATGCCCTCCTTCCAGCCAACAAAACTGTCCTGTTCTAGTCCAGTGCACATCTCTGATACCCCTATACCCAATACATTTCGATAAACTACATCCTAACAGTCCTACACCCCTTACACTCAAATAATCTACGTCCTAACACTCCTATACCCCATTACACTCAAATAAACTACGTCCTAACAGTCCTACACCCCATTACACTCAAATAATCTACATCCTAACACCCCTATACGCCATTACACTCAAATAAACTACGTCCTAACAGGCCCACACTCCATTACACTCCGATAAACTACATCCTAACAGTCCTATACCCCATTACACTCCAATAAACTACACCCTAACACTCCTATACCCCATTAAACTCTGATAAACTACATCCTAACACTCCTATACCCCATTACACTCAGATAAACTACATCCTAACAGTCCTATACCCCATTACACTCCAATAAACTACATCCTAACACTCCTATACCCCATTACACTCAAATAAACTACATCCTAACACTCCTATACCCCATTACACTTAAATAAACTACATCCTAACACTCCTGTACCCCATTACACTCCAACAAACTAAATCCTAACACTCCTATACCCCATTACACTCCAATGAACTACAGTAGATTCTAACACCGCAATACTTCATTATTTTTAGTACTTATCTCACATTCGACCACCTCATACCAAATGAACCTCTAATAAACTACATTCTAACTATACTGCATTACATTTAAATAAACTACATTCTACAACTGCCACACAACCGATCATTACATGTCATTAAACTACATTAAAATAATCCTAAACCCAGTAACACTCCACTAATCTACATTATATTATTTCTATACCCAGTTAAACTCCTTAAACTCTAATAATCTCCATTAGAACAGTCCTTAATCACATTATACTTCAATAAACTAAATTTAACACCTCTATACCACATTACAATCTAATAATATATACACTAACACTTCTATACCATATTACACTGTATAATTACATTATTACATTACTACATTTCCAGTTACATCAAAAGCAGCACAAGGCAACAAAGACAACTGGATTTAAATACAGTGCACTGAACTACATTTAAACAACCAACAATTTCCTTCTGTCTTATTGCATTTACTGTAATATACCATATTACATACTGCACTCTAATAACTCCATTACCGCCTAACGTCCTCGTCCCAAATATCCCCGTACACCATTGTACTCCAGAGCTACCTCTTTATTTTACACCAGCCCATTCAACACAACACAGTTATTGCTGAATTTTCACATTATACATCGGTTATTGACAGTGAAAGAAAAAAGTAGGAGAGAGGGAGAGAGAAAGGGTAAAAAAGGGAAAAAACAAGCTGTGAAGTGGTTGACAGCCACATTGTTGGGCTGTCCCATTGTCGACAATGCTCTCAGCAGCTTATTCGTCCCTCTCTCCCTCCCTCGTTCCCCACTACTCTCTCTCTCCCTCCCTTCCTGCTTCTCCCCTAAATCCCACTGTCTGAGAGACATGCAAACAAAAGCGGAACATGGTTCTGGCAGCAGGGTGAAGCTCAGCCCCCTCCCTCACCGTTTCTTCCCCTCTTCTCTTTTGCTAACCGTCCTCCATGCAAATATTAACGTCAGGAGAATAGGGTTTGGATTCTACATGCTTATTTAAATGCAGATTATTAGAAACAAACATCTATGCATCAGAATAAAAAAAGTGATTTTTTTTTTTTCATTAAGAGACCAGGGTGAGCATCTCAAAGAGCAGTTGCTTCACAACCCAGTTTTGACTGTCCCTTCTAAGTGCACTGCAAGTGCTTTCTTTCCTCTTGGCGTACACACACACACATACACACACACATACACACACACACACACACACACACATGTCATCCACCTGAAAATCTCCTTACATTATGCAGATCTGATCTTTACTGCTGTCATGCTTAAATGGTGAGATAAAAAAGATACAAGCTAAAAATGTTACATTATGGAAAACAAGGCACCAACAACACACACTCACACACACACACACATATATACATCCTACAGCGAGTGTGACACCCAGCTGTGTGTCTGTGTGTGTTACCTCAGCAGCAGCTCCTCACTGGTCCTCATGGTGACAGGGTTGCTGGTAGTGGAGGAGTAGCGCATGCCATCCACACACACACTAGGCACAAAGCCTCGTTCAGACGAGTGCTCCAACATCACTGTAACTCAACACGCGCGCGGACACACACATACACACACGTGCACTTTGCTGAGCACACTCACACCCACGCACACGGACACACGCACACCCACGGTCCTCACGCTTTCGACTATGTCCGTGTGCACACTTGTTCCAGTCTTTCTCTTTGCTTTTCTTTTTCTCTTTTGAATCCCGCCAACGTCCTCTCGTTCTCTTGCTCTCTGGTGCAGCACTCCCACACACTCACCCAGCCCTCACCCCAGCTCTCCTCCTCCCCTCCCTCTATCTTTTGCTCTTTCACTCTGACTCTCTCTCTCTCCGTCTCTCTGCCATGCTCTCTCCTCCTACCTCCCTCTGTCTGATTCACTCGGCTGTAATAACCCTTTCTGACAGCTCATGTTGTTGTGGGCCAGTGTGGTAACACAGTATTGCCTGCTGTTGCCCCAGACGACTCGATTCAGGCTATAAGAACGCGGAACAACCTGACGTCCTAATATATGACATGTTAACATCTGAAGTTAATGATGCATTTTTTAAGTTAATTATGCCTATTTAAATGTACAAGGGCGTTCAAGTCAAATCAGGACTGATGAAATTTCTTGTGAATGAATGTGAATAAAATGGGAGGGTTGTGTCAAACCTGTGCCAAGCTGTGGCAAACCCTTGCCGGCAGCACCAGAAGGACCAACAACATTATTATTATAAAATGAAAATAATTGGTACACAAAATTTACAGCATGAAATAGAAATTTGTATGTTTTGACACTACAACCCATAAAATATTTCTAACTGTTAAGTTCAAAAATCTTTAAATTATACATTTCAACTTTCAAATAGCTCATTTCAACAGACTGAACTTTTTAAAAAATGAATAAATTAAGGCTTAACTTATCTGGAATTAATGTCATATATCACATATTTTAATGCAAATTCTGGAAACACAGTACCAGGGTTATATTATTGTATATTGTTTTATTTAGTACCATCATATTGCACTTGTATTTTCTGATATACATTAATAGCTAATTAGCTTATAAAGTTATACATAAAATAGAAATGATCAAATAATTGTTGTTCTTCATGTTATTTTGTTTAAGTAAAACAAATCACCTTACTCCTACGCATCTCTCCCCAGATTAATGTTATGTTCCACTCAGTTACTCAGACTTGAGCTGGTAGCGCATAACAATTTTCAGTTTCAGGGTCAATTTGAAATTGGACAAGCCTTAACCAAGTCCATGTTTAGATTCTTAAAAAAAATTATGTAAGAACATTAGGAAGAAATCTTTAGAGGAAAGGGAAACCCATCCTCTTTGGCATGTGAGACTCTAGTAGAAAGGAGTACAAGTATGGGCCAAGGGTAGAACTGATAAAACAAAGGGACTTGGCTCAAACAGAATAAAAACCCCTGTGATTCATTGTGTTCGGTAACTGCTTTATCGTGGTCAGGGTTACAGTAGATCTGAAATCTAACCCAGGAACACTGCGTGTAAAGCAGATATACAGACTGGATTTTATACAAACATGTTTTTGAAAGACGGGAGGAAAAAAAAAAAATCCTGGAGAATCTTCCTTTCAATCTGGCAGAACGTTTAAAGTCACATTTTTAACGATGTGTAACTTGATAAGGCAGAACTTTGGCTCTAAACTATATTCTGGTTATATCTCTAAGTGAACAGTTACAGTACATGCCTCACATTATTAGTAATTTAATGGCAAGGTGGTGTTCGCGTGGAATACTTTATTCACTCCGATCTGAGATAAACTGCCTGGCCAAAAAGAGGAAAAAAAAAAGCTACACACGCTAGTATTTTGTTTGTCTGCCTTTAGGCTTGATTACAGTGTGCAATGTGGTGGCCAGTTCATGTGTGAAAATGATTCCTCATGCTTCCAGAAAAACTCTTTTACAATTTAAGTCCTGGAATAGCCCATGCCTTTAGAGAGAGAGAGAGAGAGAGAGAGAGAGAGAACTCCACAGATGTGATATGCTGGTCGTTCAGGACATTCAGGTCATCAACTGACTTCATTTATTATGAACCCATATCGTTGCTGAGCCTCGATCTGACCAACTGAAGCGACCCCAGATCATAACACAGTCTCCAGAGGCTTGTGCAGTGGCCACTGTGCACAATGGGTGCATTACTTCATGCCCTTCTTACCCTGAAGCACTCATCACTCTGGAATAGGGTTATTGCTCTAATCTTTATGTTACCTAGGAAATTGAAGTCTTTTTCTGATTAGTCTGACTAACAAGTGGTTTTCTTATGTCCATACCGCTATTTAGTTAAACTTTTTGAGTTCTCATCACATTAGGTGTGTGGAAATGCTCTTACTTTCACTATTACACATATAATAATATTTATAATTAATGATAATTTGTTTTACCGATACAACTTCACAACTGTTTTAAGTGATCGATTGTGTTTTTTTGTTTGTTGCGCACAAACCCTTCAGACTTTAATAATGCTTTGGACAGTCCTAAACCTATTCCAGTCATTTCCGCAATCCCCATAGCTGCTTTCTTTTTTGAAGCAGGGGATTTGCTCTGTTTGCTTCTCTCATCCAGTAAAATATATGCAAAATCTGCTGTTTAAAATCTTCTGCTCGTGGAAGACACAATTGCTCAAGTCCCAACCCTATTAATGTGGAATTTTAAGGCGTTATTTTACCAGTCTGCAAATGATTACTCTTGTGCATAACCATTTTGGTCTGTCTGAAATCCTTAGTAATGAAGCAGGACCTGCTTCCCTGAAATCCATGAGGTATTACTACTTCTAACAGGCAAAACCTGAAACAAGATGAATCTTAACATCCTGGTGTCTGTTTCCGTGATCCCGCAATTGAAGTGAATGATCTGGGACATATTGCATAAAGCATATCATTACATGAAAATAACCTCACCTGTCATTGTGCTTGTGCGTTCCACCCCTGATTTGCCTTTGTCAGCGCTTATCCTATACCTCCTTATTTGTAGACCCTCTCAATCTGGCTCTTCTAAAAAGTCTTTTTTTTTTTTTTTTTTTAAGTGTCATTTTTTTAAAATGCTTTATGGATGTTGCTTTCCTAGAAGTGGTTTAAGTCCAGTGATTCATTAGGAGAGAAAATGAAAAGCAACAGCCTACATTTACAGAGTTACAGTCTGATTTGCCTTAACTAACGGATAAAGCAATTTTCTTTCCAAACCATCTGCTATTATACACTCGCTTAATGTAACTCAATCTAACTTATGAATTAAAAAAGTTTACGATGTATTTTCTTTTCAATAACATGATTTGTACTTTTTTGTGCTCACCTAGTTTTTTTTGAGTGTGCTTCCTTGTTTTACAGAGAGACTCCTGCAGCTTGGCGTTAACATTTAAGCAATATGATTTAGGATTACAGTCAGAGAAACACAAGAACCAGATATGAGGAACTTGACAAAACATGGACAACGGCTCAGGTTGCAAGATATTTGTATAAATTTGCATAAAACATTCCCGACACACATGGCCTTTTGTTATGCTTGTTCTAAGTTACATTGTACAGCTAGTTAATGTTTTAGAACAGAATATGCTGACACTGTATTATAAAGATAAGGAAACATTGTACTTTGGCAAATTAATATACACTCCCTGGCCACTTCATTATGTCTTTGGCTTAATTGCTCATTAATCCAATGGCAGCAACTCAATGCATTTAGACATGTTGACATGGTTAGGATGATCTGCTGAAGTTTAAACCGAGCATCAGAATGGGGAAGAAAGGTGATTTAAGTGATTTTGAACAAGGCATGGTTGTTGGTGCCAGACTAGCTGGTCTTAGTATTTATAAAACTGTTGATCTACTGGGATTTTCGCACACAACCATCTCTAAGGTTTACAGAGAATGGTCTAAAAAAATGTGTGCAAGTGGCAGTTCCCTGGGCGAAAATGCCTTGTCGATGCCAGAGGTCAGAGGAGAATGGCCAGACTGGTTCAAGCTGATAGAAAGGCAACAGTAACTCAAATAACATCTTGATACAACATGCCAAAGTGCATCTCCGAATGCACAACACACAGAACCTTAAAGCAGATGGGTGGGCTACAGCAGCAGAAGACCACACCGGGTGCAGCTCCTGTCTGCTAAGAACAGGACAGTGAGGCTACAATTCGCATGGGCTCACCAAAATTGCACAACGAGGACTGGAAAAAACGTTACCTTGTAACTTGATGAGTCTCAGCGTATGAAAGCACAGTCCCATCCTGCCTTATAACAACGGTTCAGGCTGGTAGTGGTGTAATGGTGTGGAGATATTTTCTTGGCACACTTTGAGCCCGTTAGTATCAATTTACCCATCGTTTAAATGCCCCAACCTGAGTATTGTTGCTGACCATGTCCATTCCTTTATGACCACAGAATAGCACGCCATGTCGCAAGACTAAAATCAGTCTGGTTTCTTGAACATGACCATTCACTGTACCCAAATGGCCAGTCACCAGATCTCAATCCAATAGAGCACATTTTGGATTTGCAGCATGGACGTGTCGGTGACAAATCTGCAACTACAGTATATAATTCTATCGTGGCAATATGGAACAAAACCCCTAAAGACTGGTACCTATTGAAGTTACCAGTGAGAGCATATAGTATATAAAAGTGGTAGTTACAGTAATATCATTTAGATTAGATGTATGATAAGATTGTTAAGTACAGATTACTCAAATTCCAGTGGCCTTCATCAGCTATAAAGTGTAGTTTTCTCAGATAAAATTAAAGGTCAAATGCATTACAGTCTGTTCAGCATCTTCATCTCTGCTTCACAGTTTGTGTTTCACTGTAAGAATCTTGTGCATGTTTTACACCGCAATTAGTGTCAGTGTTTTTACAGTACATCCTGATTCATTCATGCAAGCTAATTTATCCATCCTGTAATAATAAGTCTAACAGACTATACCTATGTGTGTTATGCAGCAAGAGGCAGAATTTGAGATGTGCTATAACATAACATCAAGATCCATCATACTAGTCAACAAATTAAAAATGTAAAAAAATACAGGCTGTAATGTATTTTATTTTTCTGGTTGTTGGATATATATATATATAAAATCACTGCTTTAGCAGACTGCACCTGCTTTATTGATTAGGAGCAAAAAAAAAAAAAAAAAAAACCTACCAGGCTGGACACCGTAATCTGCTTGTCCCAGGCTAATTATTTGTTCACCCCTGGGAAATAACACTCAACGCAATCAGATAAAGCTTGACAGACAGCACATGCTGAACACATTATGCTAAGTCTACGCTCTGTTTTACTGAAGTCACTTAAATGCCACATTTGTAAAGCAACTTGCTGATTTCAGTCATTTATTACTGACATACACTCGCTCGCCATTAAAACATCCCCTCGGTTCATGTTTCAGACTATATGACTATAAGGTTTCGACTGTTAATAATATTATTATTATTACTAATAATAATAATAATAATAATAATAATAATAATAAAAAGGAAGAAAGAGATGAAAATACTGCAAAATAAAAAGAAGTGTTTATTTCTTAAACTGCTGATTCATTGACACAATATTAATTACCAAATTATATCAACTATCGCACCCTGCGTGATGATAACATGATTTTCTTGAATTAAGTCGGGGATGAAATTACACCACTTTGTGCCGTATTTGATCTCTTTTACATTAAATAAAATGAAGGATGGTTTCTAAACAAGCCAAAATAAGCAGAGCGGAGTGTACAAGATTTATAACGTTTGCTTCAGGGCCATGGATTATTTTAAGAATGTTTCCAGAGGGCAAACTGATTTAGGACTTCTCATCAGTCTCAACACCTATTTGGATAAAATAATGCAGACAACTTATATAACATAGTCTATAGACTGTTATGATGTTGATGCACTGCTTCATACCAACAATGAAAGTTTCACCAACACACATAAAAAAGTAGTAACAATCTTCAGATTATTAGATCTCTTAAAGGGTGTCTTGGTGCCATAGTGGTTAGCACTGTGGATCCGCACCTCTGAGTGCTTGGTGGGTTTCCTCCGGGTACTCCGGTACAAAGACATAACAGGCTAATTAGCGTTTCCAAATTGTCCAAAGTGTGATGTGTGCTTTTGCAGTGTTGGTATTCCATGGAGGATGTACACTGCCCTGTGCAGCGAGTCCCATGGAATAAGTGGTATAAAGAATGAGTTGTCTCTGAGTGAGTGAGTGAGTGAGTGATCTTACTCACTCACTCCTCGTCTATACCTCTTTATCCTGTAAAGTAAATGATCTATTACAATAATTTTCTATAAACTGAAGTGAAATATTTATTCACTTTATTTCACTAAAAATAAAGTGAAGGCAAAATAAACATCAAGTGAATAATCTATAACGCGTATATAAATCTAGAAAACATCATCAGTAAACGCTGCACTATTATGTGCTACTATTGTTTTTAGTCCTCTATAGTGATCTTTTAGTGAGATATTTACTCTGCACCCAAAGCGACACATTTAATACTAAATAATGCTGACATAGTATATGAAACATGTACAATTAAAAAATATATAAACTGAAAGGGTATAGGGACCAAATAATTCTGTGAGAAACATATGAGCAATCGTCCCTGGAACACCACATAAACTCACATCCCTCCCTCTCTCTCTCTCTCTTTCTCTCTCTCTAATGAAAGCATGTCTGAGGAAATGTAATGGCTGTCTGGAACCAGCCTCTTGGAGTGGCAGGCATATGGGCACAGCTGGACAGGAGAGCTGGCGAAGAAAGGAAATGCCACTTTTATTAGCGATCAATTTTAATTCGAGACGCTTTAAACGCCAGCGAGATCTGAGGACTTGCGGCTGATCTTTTGTTACATCGCTCGTTATTTGTGCGTGTATGGGAATCGAGAGGTGTGGAGAGCAAGCTAGATGAGAGAGATGAAGTGAGACGAAGAGAGAGAGAAAGAGAGAGAGAGGGAGAGAGAAAAACACTAGCAGTTACTGACAGGCATTAAGCAGCACTGTGCCAGCCACTGATTTCTTGTGATCTCCAGCAAGAACACTCGATTAGTCACGTCTGAGCCGAGGGAGCACGGAGGCCATTATGAGTCGTTAAAAGCTTTATTCACCGTTAGCGGGAAGAGGAGAGGAGAGGAGAGAAAAGAAAAGAAGAGAAAAGAAGAGAAGAGTATATGCTTTGTAGTAACATAAACCACACAAAAATAACTTTCACTGATCTTTACCTTCATCTCTTTTTCTCTCTCTCTTTTCACATCCCTGTCTCCACTCCTATGCCCTTTTAATACCTCCCAAGTCTACCCCCCCATTCAACCTCCATTGACGCTATCTAGCTTGCTAAATAGATAGATATCTTAAACCTCAAGATGCACACAAATACAGTACATGTGAAAGCTGATTCATCTAATCTTCATCTTATGTCATGTGTCTCCTCACCCCAATCTTCTTTCATCCTGACTATGTGCAATCTCCTCTCTCTCTCTCTGCTGAAGCCTAAAGTCATGCACCAAAACAGATAAATAATTTAGGCAAAAAAAAAAGCCTTGACGCTGCAGTGTGGGCTTGAAAGCGGGAGGCATAAAACTTGCAGTACCTACACACTTTCACAATCAGACCATCAATTAAGAATTAATCACATCTTTAACATGAATGTGTTCACTGTCTCCCCAAACACACGCACTCAAGCAGGATGGCAAACATGACCCCATGAACGTGCTGTATTGATGTAAGTGATGTGATTTTGCATATACACTTATCAGCCATAACATTAATACCAGCTGCTGAATACTGTGTAGGTCCCTCATGTGCTGCCAAAACAGATCCGTTTCATAGAGGCCTTTCAGGACTGACTGTTCACTTGCTGGATAATATATCCCAACCCTTTGCCACATGCTATGATAATGAGATAATCAATTATTCACTCCACCTGTCTGCTGATCGCTATACATCCCAATCTATATCAGTTAATTATAGACTCTAGGAGTTTAAGGGATTTGGTAAATGTGTACCACTTCCACACGTACACATTTTTTTTTTAAACAGCTCAACAAAGTAGGGTTGTGCTTAGCATATATTGCGCAAGATGCATTATTGTCAAATATTCAATAGACACCATAACATATTGTATAATTAATCAGTATTAAAACAGGTTAAAAGGGTTTTGGATTAATATATACACTTACCAGCCACTGTACCAGGACCCCACTAAATACACCTCGTTCACTAAAATACTCAACCAGCCAATCATCTGTTAGCTGTGCAATGCAGAAAGTCATGCAAATGCAGGTCAGTTTATATGAAACATCAAAATAAGGAAAAATGTGATTTCAGTGAGTCTGCACATGGCATTCTTTGCTGTAGTGGAGGATAAACACAAGTAATGTTTACGAACATACTAAATAGAATTTCTCCACCTTTGATTAGCATTTACTGACCTCTGACTGTTTCCCCAACTCTGACTAGCATTTACTCACTTCTCGCTAGAATTTTTCCCCTCTGACTAGCATTTCCCCACCTCTGACTAGCATTTACTCACCTCTTGTTAGCATTTCCCCACCTCTGACTAGCATTTCCCCACCTCTGACTAGCATTTACTCACCTCTTGTTTGCATTTACTCACCTCTGACTACCATTTACCTACCTCTGACTAGCATTTACTCACCTCTGACTAGCATTTACTCACCTCTGACTAGCATTTACCCACCTCTGATTAGCATTTACTCACCTCTTGCTAGCATTTACCCACCTCTGACTAGCATTTACTCACCTCTGACTAGTATTTACTCACCTCTTGCTAGCATTTACTCACCTCTTGCTAGCATTTACTCACCTCTGACTAGTATTTACTCACTTCTGACTAGCATTTCCCCACCTCTCACTAGCATTTACTCACCTCTGACTAGCATTTCCCCACCTATGACTAGCATTTAATCACCTCTTGCTAGCATTTCCTCACCTCTTGCTAGCATTTACTCACCTCTCACTAGCATTTCCCCACCTCTCACTAGCATTTCCCCACCTCTCACTAGCTTTCTCTACCACTGACTAGTGTTTTGCCCACCTCTGTCTATCATTAACGTAGCTTTAAAAGTTGCTGAAACAAAAATAAAAAACAGGGCGACCAATATTCTCTCTCTCTTTCGTTCTATTTGCAAACTGTCTACTCTGAAATGGCTCAAAAGAGAAGCTGTAGAAATCAATATTAGCAGTTTATAGCATATTGCTCCAGGTCTACCAATATAAGCACCACACACTCACAAATCATGTGGATTTCACTGGTGTGTGTGAGGCCTCCAGCCAGCTTTTTAAACGGTGGCGTTTGCTGATAGCACTGCGACCAGCTGATGCGTGGGTTTTTCATACACTTAAGGGCAGACAGGTGTGCCATGTACAATACGCAAGGCATAAAATACTGAAACTTTATATCACCAATAACGAGAGAATTAACTGAAATTGAGTGTATATAATGTATATAAAGCGAGACGTGTAAATTGTATATGTTTCACATAAACTTGCCGACTATAACAATCCTGGTAGTTACTGTAGAATGTTTGGAGCAAGATATATTCACAGGAACAAGGGAAAAAAATCTACAGGATCCTAACATTTACTGTTTGAAGTGACTTGCAGCCACTTCCTGTCAAAGAGACAGTTACCCAGAATGCACTGCGCAGATACATCAGACTTAACACTGAGAAGCATCTGCCTACATTAGATCAGGTTTATAAATGTAACATTTAAATAACTGCATATGTGTCAATCTGAAGGGAGCTGATCTATGAATGCTATCTCAACACAAAGGGAGAGAGAGAGAGTAAGAGAGAGTGAGAGAGAGTTGCAAAAAGCACCCAATTTGCAATTTGCAAAATCCACAAGACTGGCA
Organism: Heterobranchus longifilis; assembly: GCA_028570985.1. Classification (NCBI taxonomy): domain Eukaryota; kingdom Metazoa; phylum Chordata; class Actinopteri; order Siluriformes; family Clariidae; genus Heterobranchus; species Heterobranchus longifilis. Next base: position 4,727,925 of record JAOVVB010000015.1, on the reverse strand, counting down.
TTATACAATCTCACACTGCACATCTGCACATCACCTCTGCACACCCTGCATATATGAATAGACCTGCAGTAACACACACATACACACACACATTCCATCAGCACGTAAAAGACAAGCAGGCGGCAATGTTCTATTTTCAGCCATTACCAGACAGAAATTAATTTGTCACCTTCCATTAGAAGCCTGATTCTGGAGCAGTGGCCCTGTCTCCTCAATTATCTCTGTCAACCACACACACACACACACACACACACAGAGAAACCATTTGGCCCGACTTGTTCATAGAGAAAATGCTTTGCAAAGATGAATTAATGTTTTTGGAAGAGCTCTTGACAGGGCTGAGTGTGTGTGTGTGTGTGTGTGTGTGTGTGTGTGTGTGCGCATGCTTGCTTCCCCTACGTACCTGTCTATCCCAGGTCTGGAGGCATGGTCCCAAATGAGGAGACACTGCTTGTGTAGTTATCAGCTTCAAGTGAGAAGGTATGGCCTATATAGCTATCAATCTAAGGTAAAGAGGTGTGGCCTGTGTACTGTACATATCAGGCTCTAATGAGGAGGCATGAGTAATATCAACATTCGAGAAGGGGCAAATACTTTTTCATGGCACTGTATGGATAACAAAGATTACATTTTAAACATCTTGGTACTCCAAGGACAAATTCTCCAACTCCTCAGAGTCCTAATACTCGAGGAAAAAAAACCCTTACTCCGCTCACTCAGCCTGAAGGTGTCATTTTAGAAAACTACCTCCTGCCTCATTACCTTCTACATTACACCGTACGTCACCGCGAAATGTTAACGCTAACACGCCAGCAACCTGACAAAAACCGCGCACAGCTGGTTCACGCTACACAAACGAGATGAGCCTCGCTCGCATTAGCCTGTTTAAATGCTATCTTCCTTTAAGGTGTTTCTTTTTGTCCATAAGCTGATGATGAGAAAAAGCAGGTTGATGTTTAATATTCTTGGCTAAATTAGCTGGAACATTGGCACTAATCTGGAAATGATCACCTTGTTTTGATGCTTATTCTCCACCGTTTGTGTTCTTATAGCCTGCGTTTGTGCAGCGCAGTGACTTCATAGCCTCAGGTATGTTTTTTCGTGAAATAATCACGAAAAAAAAAAATATATCTGATTATCTCATATCTGGTGTGTGTTTCATTTTTTTAATGAAATTGTGTTATAAAAGCTTGGAAGCAAACATATAAATTTAAATATTTAGACTAAATATTAAATAAATCAACATTTGTAGCATCCCGAGTGAAGAGCAGCTGATCAAAGACATCCGTCCATTATTAGCCTAATACTCACTCTATACACTCTATAGGCGCTGGAGCCTATCCCAGGAGATTGAGGGCAAGGTGGGGTACGCTAACTAAGAGACCTAATTAGCTGACTAGCTCAGATATGACAGATTTACATTTTTTATTTTTTAAGTTAACCTAAAATGACTTCTATACAAAAAGAGACAAAACAGACAACAAAGTGCACGTGCAAATGTGCAAACAAAGAGCTGCAGAGTGACAAACACAACAACGTAACACATTTTAGTACTTTTATAGTAATGAGGTATGAGTTGAGGTAGTGGGAGGAGAAACAGTAAACATTCGACTTTCCTGAGTAGCAGCTGTGTCACCTTATCAGCTTAATAATACAACAAAACAGTCGACCCCAGAAAAGTCGCGGTTCAGAGATCGCGGCCTCAGCTTGGGATGGTGAATTATTACCGTAGTTACCCTACCATATAGGGGTAACATCTGTATTTTACATTTTAGCACTGCGCGAGACACAGCAGTACTGTACTGTACAGTATGTGGGTTTACCTTCTATTCTTTTTCTTTCAAGGATAATGTATTAAGCTAAATTTGAAATGAAATTAAGTGTTTTGGGAGCTTGTTTGGGGGCATATTTAGGGTTTAAACTATGATATTTCTTTTGACTACATTCAAAATTCGCTGCTTTTCACAATTTCGGGAGTTGACTGTATCTCTATCATTTAGCTACTAAAAAGTCAATATCAGGAATGTGAAGTGTTGGGTGTAACGTGATACAAAGTAACGCGTTAGAGTACTTGGATTACTTTTTTGCTGTAACAAGTAATCTAACGCGTTAGATCCGCCATTTAAGTACTTAGTTTTATTTAGTTAATTTTTCAAAAATGTAATCCATTATTCAGACAATTTATGCAATCCGTGAGCCAGACAGCAGCCATTCCCAATCCGTTATTGTGTGTGTGTGTGTGTGAAAGTCGTCCTACAATCCCCGCCGCCGATAACCTGCCCCCCTCTGTTGTTCCTGCTGCTATACTCCTATCTCACCTATGCGGTTTGACTATGCGAGGACCGACGCGCGGAAAGATGGAAACCTAATCACAGCACCAAAACCCGCGGTGAATCATGATGAACAGTACTTACGGCCACCGGCGAAACCACGTAGATGAGATCGGGGTATTAGTAGTTAACAGATTATGGGCTAAACTTTGCTGAGTGATGATGGTAGAATAATTATAAAGGTCTTGACTAAAACAACATGCATG
>JAOVVB010000015.1:4717074-4724032 GCA_028570985.1 Heterobranchus longifilis | reverse complement strand
TTTTGATTGTGTAAAGCTGCTTTGCGGCAATGACAATTGCTAAAAGCGCTATACAAATAAAATTTAATTGAATTGAATTCAATACTAGTCCTCGAAAATCCCAGAAAACTGTATGCATCAATTTTCCAGCTGATGGTTGACTTTTGAACTTTTTCTCCGTTGGTAATTGAGGATGTTTCCGTTCTATACTCTGCCGTTTACTCTCAGACTCATAGTGATTAATCCACGTCTCGTCACCAGTAATGATTCTCTTTAAAAACCACTTTCAGCTTCCTTGTAGTATCAGTTCAAATTTTGTTTGCAGATATCTAAACTCTTCTGAGTTATTTCTACACCTTCAGACCACAAACAACGATCACCACACACTGCTCTTCTTTCACGCTGATCCACCCCAGTCACAAATAACCTAATGTAACACGTTCACACCTGCACTGCTGTGATTGAGGAGACAGTAGTTTTAAACGGAATAATCACTGATAAGTTTTAATAGAACCAGAATGCACATCATTTTTCAATCATAAAAACAGAACCAAAATTAAATAGCTGCACATTTAAATGGCTAATGGACATACAGTATTAAACATTGACTATACAAGCCAGTTGTCCACGACACTACATTCATTACTTATACATGAACTGTAAAGTATAGTAATCAAACCCTGGGCTGCTTGTTACTGCGGAGAATAAGTTCAGTGAGGTAGCAAATCAGAGCTAACCTCCTGAACAAACATTTAGCTTTACACAACAACAAAATGGAAGTGCCACCTAGGCATTATCTGGTATCACAGTATAGCCACATTACTAATCCTCTGACTACAGCGTTGAACGACTCCTCCATGTCAAAAACCGCCACTGTAATTTACAAACCTTTTAATTTTGAGATAAATTGCTTTCTAAAAATCCAATAATTGTTCTATAAACATGGGCGTTATGCCTTTTGGATGTTATATAAATGCATGTTAAGTGGCCTACAGTACATGCTACAAGTAAATGTTGATATTTAGTTTTTTTGAGGTTACATTTGGGACATTGTTTATGGGGTCATTCATTCATTCATTCATTCATTTAACGATATCCCAATGTCAGAAAGTCATTTTTTTATGTAATGTAAAATCTCGTTCGATGTTCTGTTTTGCATAAATGACGCAGCAATGAGCTACTTCCAGGGGAGGGGGATCTTCTTATATGATGTCACATTAGCTGGAAAATCTATCTGGCTTGTCAAAAAGCAATTTTGAATGTTTTTCCTTATGTTGTTCTATCTGACTGTTTACACAATTACTAAGAAACTAATTTTGCATAATACGTGCCCTTTAATGTTGGGAATCATAAACACAACATATTAGAAGGTATTGTCATTTATTTATTTATTTTGCTGTTCAGCATATCAGGTTACAGGTTCCATTACAGCATTTATAGAGCAATGATGTTTTTTTTTTTTTTACAGAGCCGGGTTGCTAGTCCGATAGGCCAACTCTCCTTCTTCGTCACCTGGGCTTTGGTTAGTTAAATATAGTATAATATTTGCATTAGCCCGACATTATCATCTTTTTAACGCTTTAGAACTAAACAGTGTGAAATGAAATGACGCGTGTCAGTAAACAGCGTGTCAAAAACACAGGTGCCATGGCAAAATCACCAAACTGTGGCCAAGTCAAAACCTCAACGCGAACACACACACACACACACACACACACACACACTCACACACCACGGTACCTGCTTCCTGTTTTACTGCTGAAATGTTCCGATTTTTTTTGTCATTTTTGTCATTTTGTCATTTTTTTTTCAGCAGACAGACAGTCACTGGGATTTTTTTCTCTCCTGAGTGTTTCACTTCTAAATTATATCACTGACTCTCTCTCTCTCTCTCTCTCTCTCTCTATCTCTCTGTCTGTCTCATCAGTTTGAATGAAAAGATTGCACTGGATACAGGTGGGCTGTCAAACTGACATGCATGTTTGGAAAGGCTCATCCACTCTCTCCGCATGTGTGTGTGCGAGCGCGCGTGTGTGAACCGTCAGGCTACCTTTGCTGTCAGAGCAGGTTGTTCCGAAATAGCAGCAAAGTCCTCCTACACTCAATTACCAGTTACCCATAATTCCACTATTCTGCTGAAGTGCAGAGAGAAGACGAGAGAGTGTGGTCAAGGCGAACAGGAGTGTTTGAGGATAGATAGATCACAATGAATCTGTCTGGGTTGGTGTGTGTGTGTTTAAAAAGTAGTCTAGTCTAGAGGTAAGAGAAAATTATTGTAGACAGAGGGATAAAGAGACGGAGGTATGAGAGCTAAGGATTTTTATCAGCACTGCAAGGCAAGTGGTCATCATCATCATCATCATCAGTATCAGTATCATCTCTCTCTTTCTCTCTCGCACCCTGTTATAATCAAACGTTGTTGTTTCTCAGTTGGGGCAGCTTTTCAGGTAGTGTTGCACACTCCAGGGAAATAAAGGCTGCCTAATTCAGACAGGCCCTATAAGCTCCTTGATATTTTCCCCCGAATTTGAGCCATCCTCCTTTGTGTCTTTATATCAATCCCATAATCCTCTGCAGTACTAGGAAAGCTTTTAATAAGCACGGGGGAACAAACTCACGCCGTCTGATGAGGATGTTCGCGGATCTAAGCGCTCGTCTTGTGTAAGTCGTATCTGAAACGCTACAGTTCTGAAACCTTTTCACGCTCACTGTTAAAAAAATTGCTGCATTCGCGGTGAGTGGAGGTTCTATGATCCCGAAGGTGATGACAGGCTTCTCGATTAAAAAGCGCCCCCCTCCCCCCACCACCACCACCACCCCCCCACTCCGGTGAAACAGGAACCTTCTGATGTGGCTACTGAGCAGCTGCAACCAAACACAGAATAGAGCTAATGTTTCGTTCTATCGCGCTGCTCTTTTTGGTTATCTGACTCATTACATGTGCACACACACACACACTGACACACAGTTATACAGCAGGACTATTACTCATATCAGACTCCAGCCAGCATCTTCAATTAAAAACCTGTAAGAATTTAATATCAAACTCTAAATTTAGTCTGACATGCTGTGAAAGTAATAGTCACATTTATTTATTTATATTTTATTTGTGTGTGTGTGTGTGTGTGTATGTGTGTGTATGTGTTAGTACTTTATGTCCTATGATTGATGCAGTAACTAATCACTCCATGTAGTGTCGTCTGTATGTGTGTGTGTTTGTTTGTGTGTGTGTGTGTGTGTGTGTGTGTGTGTGTGTGCAATTGTAAAATCCTCCTAAATCTTGAATTGATGGGAAATTGGTTTAATGTGTGTGTGTGTGTTTGTGTGTGTGTGCGTGAAGTCATCTTCAAAAGTTAGTACCCCCTCTTTTATTTCTCACTCACTCACTCACTCATTCACTCATTGTCTATACTGTTTAATCCTGTATACAGGGTCACGGGAGGCCTCGAGCCTATTCCAATAGACTTAGGGCAGGGGTACACCCTGGACAGGGTACCAATACATCGCAGGGCACACACTCACACACTCATTCACACACTATGGGCAATTTGGGAATGCCAATTAGCCGAATGTCTTTGAATCATGGGAAGAAACCAGAGTACCCGGAGGAAACCCACCAAGCACAGGAAGAAGATACAAACTCCATTCAAACAGAGGTGGGAATCCAACCCGGGCGGGAATCCTGAAGGTGCAAGACGACACTGCTAACCACTAAGCCAACCTGCTGACTTTTATTTGTGTAAAAAACAAGTCTAATTGTAGCTGGTCTTCGTATTAGGCAACTACAGCTACAGATGAATAACAATGTATAACTTTTTTTCACTATGCCATTATTTATTTAACAAAAATGGAGAAAAAAAAACAAAAACATGTGGGCAATACTACAGTAAGTACCCCCCTTACTGCTTCCACAGGATTTAAGAGGGTAGGTTGCAGCCAGGTTCTGCTAATCATCAGCCCTTCATTAACTGATCATCAGTGAGTGTGCAGACCTCTACTAAAGCTGAAGTTTTGGCAGTGGAAGGAAAATGGTGAATGGTTTCGAATTTTTTTTTTTTTTTTTTTACAAATAAAAATCTGAAATGTCTGGTGTGCCTGAATACTTCTACTTTGTAGGACCACCTTTTGCTGCAATTACAGCTGCAAGTCTTTGGGGGTATGTCTCTACCAGCTTTGCACGTCTAGAGAGTGAATTTTTTGCCCATTCTTCTTTGCAAAATAGCTCAAGCTCAGACAGATTGGATGGACAGCGTTGGTGAACAGCAATTTCCAGGTCCTGCCACAGATTCTTAATTTGATTTAGGTCTGGAAAAAGTTATACAGCATGTTGATGTTTGTCTGAGGTTGTATTTGCCTAATACTAAGACTCGCTATGATTAGATAATTTTTCTTACGTTTTTTAAACAAGAAACATAGAATTAAAAGAGGGTGCACTAACCTTTGAACATCTTTGCATATATGTGGGCGTGTGCGTGTGTGTGTGTGTGGACATGCATATTTCTCGCAGAAATTTGTCATCCAAGCTTCAAAGATGCTCAGACTTACACAGTTACGTAATGACAACGCACAGTTGAGTTTAATACTAAGTAACTCACACACGGACACACACGCAAAAATCCTATTCTGCTTAACCTGGGAACATTAGGAGCACCCTTTGAGCCTCTTAGCAAGGCCACATTAAAAACTGCACTGCCATCTAGAGAGACCGCTGGCTTCATGAATATTCAGCAGGTAGGCGGGGCTGTCACACTGTGACAATGACCCAGCTAAGAACCCTGCCTTCTGATGTGTAATTAAACACACTATTCAGATGGAACCAATCAGAGGTCAGATACGATGCTCAATTTTCCAAAGACTATTGAATATCTAATCTGTATATAATTAACAACTCTATTGATGGAGCTTCAAGGTGAAGCTTATCGACATGCTATAGCTCTGTAACCTAATGTACACTGGGCCTCATGGTGCAGCTCATTTACAGAGCTCCCTAATCCACTTTAAGTTAGGTCTCATTCTGCAGCTCACCCACAGAGCTTTATTTCTTAAGCTGGGTTAAACTTTTGACTGGACCACAGGGTGCAGATTGTCCCCTTTTGACTGGGCATCAGGACAGAGCTCATTCGTACGACTCCATGACCTACTTAAGACTAAGCCTCAAGGTGCTGCTTGTCTACAAAGCTCTTGACTAACTTTAGGCTGGGCCTAAACTTTAGGTTGAGCCACAGCTCCCTAATGTACTTTACTATTGGCCTTATGGTGCAGTTAATCCACAGGGCTCCCTAACCCACTTTAGACCGTGTCTCATGCTGGAGCTCATCAACAGGGCTCCTTGACCTATAATAGACTGGGCCCAACACCACAGCTCGTTTCCCTAATATAGTTTAGACTAAGCTGTTAGTGCAGTTCATCCACAGGGTTCCATAACCCACTTTCCATAACCTTATGGCGCAGCTGATCCATAAGGCCCCCTTTCCCAGTTTAGACTGTGCCTTAAAATACATTTTATTCTTAGTACTACCTAACCTATTTTAGCCTGAGCCTCATGATGCAGCTCCTCCTCAGAGTTTTATAAATCAACTTTAGACTGAGCCTTAGGGTATAGCTCATTCACAAGCCTCCTGAACCTACTCTGGATTGGGCCTCATAGTCCAGCTCATCCACAGAGCTTTCTAAACCCGCTTTAGACTGGGCCTCAGGTCTCATCCACATGACTTTATAACTCAATTTAAACCCTCAAAGTCCAGCTTGTCCACCGCTTGTCTCTAACTAAATATAGACTGGGCCTTATAGCACAGCTCATCCACAGAGCTCCATAAACTACTTTAGATTGCACTGCATGGTCCAAGTCATCCATAGTGCTCCCCACACAGCAGAACTTCAGATGTGTCTAATGGCATAGCTCATCCAGAGGGCTCCCTATACAACTTTATACTGGGAAACGTAACATTTGTGCCGCATGTTGCATTTCATCAACAGAGCTCCCTAATACACTTTAGAATGAGACATCGATAGCAGCTTGCCCACAGGGCTCCCTAACCCACTTTAGCTAGAGCTCCTAGTGCAGCTCATCAACAAGGCCCCCTAACCCATTTTACTGTAGGTTGGGCTAAAAGTGCAGCTCGTTCTCAGGGATCCTTAGCCTAGTTTCGACTGGGCCTCAGGGTGCTGCTCATCCCCAAGGCTCCCTAACCCACTTTAGACTAGGCCTTACGGTGCTGCCTATCCACAGAGTTTTAAACCCACTTTAGATTGGCCTCATGGTGCAGCTTGTCCACAGGGCTCCCTAACCCATTTTAGACAGGGCCTTACACTGTAGCTGATATAGAGCACTGCCTAACCTACAGTCCTGCCGTGAAAGACCAGATAATGGTGTAAAATCCACTGAGATGAAGAAAAACACCACTTGATTTGTATGTAATGTCACTGTGCAGTAGGTATATTATTTCTGACTTGAGGGCATGATAGCATGGCATTCTGCATGAGTACCTTTCTGAAAATGTTGTAAATGGGTGAAAAAAGTGAGCGATGGGTAAAAATGAAGAAAAAAAAAAGAACAAAGCTCAGGCACGTCACTTCTAACAATGCAATGCAACAGGAGTTGTCATTGTTAAGACATGTTGGTGAGTTCCTTTGAGGTCAGATGACATCAGGTGAGTCTGATTAATGCAGTGGCGTCGTGTAAAGGATTGGTAAAGATAACTTTGAGCCTATGCATGTGTTTGTTGTGTTGTTGCCACGTAGAATATTATTTCCAAAGAATATTTTAACCAGCTCTACTAACCAGCTTATTACTCATTGTTAACTGAATTTGATTTCTGCACTGTAGTATTTAACACAGATTACGCTAATACAGTATAGATTAGATTAGATTATATATGGTAATCCTACTTAATAATGCAGGCATGATGAACATATACCCTACACCTATCACTCACTACCTAAAGTCACTATTACTGTTGATTGGTATGTCAGGATTTTA
>JAOVVB010000015.1:4707074-4714574 GCA_028570985.1 Heterobranchus longifilis | reverse complement strand
GTGTGTACTGTATATACACACACACACACACACACACACACACACACACACACACACACACACACACACACACACACACACACATTATAGCCTTTTGTGAAGATGTTTGAAAGCCTCATATTTAGACAGTGTTGCTACAGTAGAAGGGCAATGTCCTTTTATTACAGTGTGAGCTGAAGCACTCTGCAAGCAGTCTTGTACTCTACATCCACTCTGGTACAATTCTACATAATTGCTTTTGTGTGAAAAATGGTTCAAAAGTCATTCAGGTGACAGCATTGTCAGCCTTGGTCTAGTGAGTCTATTTTACATTTTAATGTTTCACTGTGGCCCCTGCTGAGCGGCAGTTTGCCTGACAGTGTAATAATGGCACTCATCCTGAGATCTACAGGTGTCGCGTCTCTCTGAAGCCGATCATTAATATACACGTAGGGCTCGGCTCAGCTCTGCTACAGTCTGAAATCTTATCTTAACTGGTTACCATGGTAATTAGGGTTAGGAGTCCTGATTTATGAAAAAGCCATTACAGATGAGCAGTTATAAGTCAATGTTCCTACAAGCATTCTAACTTCCCCAAAATCTTAAATAAACTCTCCTAACTTCAGGATAATTGTTAAGCTGTCCTGATTTTCACTTTTCCACCAGGTAGTGTTAGTTAACTTGTTTAATCCGTATGGCTGCTCTTTTATTGCTTTTACACAACCAGCAAAATGCTAACAGGCAGAACTTATTCACAGAGAGGCTTCTTACAGACCCAAAGGATGTGTTGCAGTTTGACAACAAAACGCTTATTAGCAGATACAGGCCGAGCAACTGCGGCCAGCTTTGGAGCGGCCGACCCGGTGCGTGGTCCAACTGACCAATGCACTTCGTTTCTTTATTAAAGGAGATTTTCAGAGTGAAGTAACTGACTTTTTTTGATAGCATCAACGCTCCGTTGGATGCCGGATACAGGGGAGACTGTGTCTGCTGTCTGAGCTCACTCTCTTTCTTTTATCTCCAGAGTTGGCGTTGATGTAAATTTCACAAAAAGAACATCTTTGGATTTCTCGGCAGATGTTACCAACACCTTGAACTCATCTGTGTTAAAGTTAAGTGCCCGTCGTGTTGGATCAATTTTTTAAATACGTTTCAATGACAAAAACAGAGGTTACAAAGCATTAGCTCTGCGATTTAGCCTCTGTTGCTAGGTAGCAGACATAAAAGTTGATAATAAATGTTGGATTAAGTATTTAGGATTTCCTGACCTGAGATAAGATAGGATGAAGTAAGGTAAGATAGGATTCCTAAAGTTAGTTAGGATTTGCTTCTGTAATACCAGATTTAAAAAAAAATCCTATCTTAGACTCATCCTATCTTAACTTAAGACAGGAAGTTTCTGTAATATGGCCCCTGGACTCCATGGTGGACCTGGATCACATAGAATTTCCACATATTTCCTTTAACATACTTGGACAAAAATGCTGTTAAAATACTAGTTGAGGACCACCCATGTAGTGATTGCAAGTGAGGTAAAGCAAAAATAGTAGTAGACGTACCAAATATACTGTTGCAGTATTTTATTTTTTAGAAAAGAAAGTATAGGCCTTAAATCATTATATAATGAACAATAAAACATACATTTTTTCTTCAGTCTCACCTGAATTACATAAACAAACCATTTCCTCTTCTAGGAGACTATTAAACCTGCCTGTTTCTATAAATAATGTAAATGTACCTGAACATAACTGCACATAGAGATCTTTGGCTTTTGGTTCAATTCTTCTCCACACAAGGTGTTTCATTGTAGTGTTCTTTCATGAGACAATATGTTCATATTTTAGATTTGTACCAAGCATCAATAGACCATCTTGACTTAGACATAAGGAACAATTTGTGCTATCATGAATATTACACAAAATAAATTAATCATAAGAAATAAAGATTTCACCTCACTAGTCCAGGGATGTGCAAAATGTCCCAATGATATATTTTTATGTTTGGACGGTCCAACCAGCGACCCAGTTTTTTCCAGCATTCGCTAATTGTAAACAGCCAAAACTGCAGCCTACTGATATATGGCACATTAAGGCAAGTTTATTTTTTTATAGAACCTTTCAACAACAAAATAATACAGAATGAAATGGAAGATAAAAATAAGCTAAAATAGAAAGAGACAAATCAAAGATAGACAAGGAACTGAGAGTTTGTTCCAGATATAATCCAAATATATCCCATTTTCCATTTTTCCAATTGACGAGTAGCGGCTAACACCAAAGGGGCGGGACTTAGCAAATGGTCTATTCTTTGACAAACAGGAAGTCATTGTAAAGATCTGAAAACTGGAGTGATGCGATCCACTCTCGTAGTCTTAGTGAGGACTAGCAGCAGCTGTCTGACCGACATTTAGAGAGACAACTAAAACTTTATTTCTTAATATATTCTTAAGGTAATAGATTTGGTGATTTTTGGAACTGTTTTAATGTGGATGTTAAAATTTACACCAAGATTTCTGGCCTGGTTTGTGGTCTTTAACATTAGCGATTAGAGGTTGGCACATACTTTTAATCGTTCTTCTTTGGGTCTAAAGACAATTCAGACTCAGTGTTTGTATGGGACCATAGTCACTTGGTGATATCGCTATCTACATCAGTGTGTTGTCGGCATAATTATGGTAAGATATTCTGTTGTTTTCCATAATCTACTCCAGTGGGAGCACGTCGATGTCGAACAACAGTTTGTACTGTATTCAGGTAGCCTGTAGGTGCTAAAGGATGCAGCTCGGCATGAGTAATTCAACCGAGGAGCAACATATTCAAAAGGGGCAAATTTCCCATAAGATATATCTACTTGCACTAGATAGAAGTATTGAACAAAATGGCAACTCCACCTCCTTTTTTATGCACTCTAGCTTCGCTCATGAACTTAAGTTGGGAGGGGTTGACCTAGTAGGAACTGCTCCACTGTCATCTCGGTCCAGCCAAGTTTCAGTTAAAAACATGAAATCAAGATTGTGCTGATTAAATCATTGATTAAAAATGATTTGTCTGCCAAAGACCTGATGTTTAATAAAGCTAAATGTAGTTTGTTCTATACAAAAGATGCCGTCTCTGTGTTACTAAAATATAGTCTCGGGCCAAATTTCATCACCACTTCCATGTTTTTCCCTGTGTGTCGTTGTCTCCACAATACTGATATTTTGGGGATTGTGAGTCAAGTGCCTGTAATTATCTCCACCAATCAGAAGTATTAACATGCGAGTCAGTTCCAGCTCAGCTGCCTCGGTCCAAATGGTGATGCAGCAGTTGATTATGGGCTACTGTCTGATTTTAAACTGCTGAATATTTAATTGACTGAATGAAACATAATACTCCAAATGGGCTCATATCATGACATTATAACTGAATTAAAAAATACAACAGATGTGATTAATTAACTCATTTGTGGTTTTATGGGCTTTAGATTTCCACTAACATGGTGGGTCTGGAGAATATGTCAGCTTTTTTTCAAGCCAAACTTGACAGCGATAAAAAAAAAAAAAAACCCACCACTGTCCCCCGACTGCAAGCACAGAAATGTCACGAAATAGTGCAGTATTATCTGCATCATTGCCTTTTTGGGGGTATAACTTTCAGATGAACTCAGATGTAAAATGGTATCCTGTGTAAAATGTAAATTCAGACACCCAGGGAAGGAAGTGTTGACTGTAATTAAGCTCATATGGAGGTGTGCGTGACATAAAGTAAAAATGCTTCGCTAAAGCAAAGTAACTCTTTAAATGGTTTGACACCTTCCTGAGGGCGATACTTTTCTGCTTCACTTAAGCTAAACAATAGCAGCACATCATCCAAGAGGCTCAGTTAAATAAAAAACAATTTTAGTCTCTGCTTCAGTGATACTTGATGTAATCCACAGAGTTGTTTGACCGGTGTTTATTTCAAGTCCTCCTGAGCCACTCACTTGCTCAGGAATCAAAGTCTAAAGCTCGTGTAATTTATCTTGTGCTTTTCTCTGAATCTCCAAGTACTGCAGTGATTTTTCACTTTCGCCAAACCCAGAAATGTTATAGTCACATGAAAACAAAATGCTACGTGTGCACGATTAACTGCATTTACACAAAAAGATTGACGAGGAGCTTGTCTTTTTGCGCATGTGAGCATAAGCGTATTGTCAATCTGTTTATACGTCTGATGTAGCTGTGGGTGTGTGTGCACATGCATGTGTCATGTTTATGCATACCATGCCTGTTTGTGCAATATAAATGTTGCGTAGGCGTCTTTTCTGCCAGTGTCAAGATGAGTGATCTCGAGAGCTGTATTGTGCTGCCTGTGTGTTTAGAATTCCTTTGAATTGCATCCATGATGAAACCCTATGGGGGGGCTTCATCTGTGTGTTTTGCCTTTGTCATGGTTAGTGCTGATGTGTGGTACTCTAGATGTTAAAATCAATGTATTGTGTAGTATCATGCTGAGAAGCACAGCTGATTTCAGACTGCTCATGAGCCAGTCTTTGATCTGAAAGTAAAACTGAGAACAGAAACCCACACAGATGATACCAGCCTATTAGCACCTGCAGTCTGCCTCAGCTCTGCTGTTTTCAGATCAGTACTGGAAAAAGAATGTTAGTAGAATAACGTGAGTCACAACATATTGTGTGTCTTACTTAAAAGATTGTAGGTATTATTTACCAGGTGCTATATTCACTTCCATTTTATTTAATGACATCTAAACAAGAACAGAAACAAGCTTTAAACACAACACTGACACATTATCTCCTCATGAAATGAGTATGATGAATGTATTAGCAAACAGTTGTGTGTTTACACCCAGCAAATATAGAGAAACATTAGCATTTAGTTTGTTATTTGGCTGCACCTGATGAATGTAAGGCCTACTTTTACATTTCTTTTAGCTCTGTTTTTGTTCTCCACCAATTCCTAATGCTCCACTATGTCCACCAACTAGTCACTACCTTTGTGGGCCTATGGTGGCCTAGTCTGGTGGGTTTACCAAATAGTGTGGGGTTAAAGCCTTACTTCTGTTAGTTGAAAGCCCGGTGCGTCTCATACAGATGCTAAAGGGGCCACTGTTCAAGCGATGGTATTTGAGGAGTTGGGAGTGAGAACAGGTAGGCAGGGCAGGTAGCATACAGTTGGGTTTTAATGTATTTTAGTGAACCAAAACACTAAAGCCAAAACAATGAGCTCAAAGATGCTAAAACGCTCTTCAGTGTAGAGGGGAACTGCAGTCTGGTGATAATTCTGTGTCTAGAACTAGAAACGACCCCTTTCATATTACACACAGCAGGTTTAATGGTACAGTTGGGAATAATCTGCATAATACATCAGAAAATAAGATGTAGGGCTTGTAATCTGATTGTACCCTGGTGGAAATGCATTGCGGGTAGCTAATTAGCAGTTCTATGTTTCCCCAGTGAAGATTCATTGTTTACCTGACGATGTCAGACCTTTGCCCACTCCGACAAATGAGGACACATTGTACAGCCATCATTTGCACTGCCTGTCTGAAGATTTGTGTAACCTCGGCCCCTGATATCACCATTTTCCAATTTTGCCATCTAGTCTCAATGGGACATAATCAGTGGCAAGCAGTTGGCCAGTGGCACTTGCCGGTGATATCCTGTCCACGATAATAACAACAGAGTCTCATAAGGGGATAACCTGCCTTATTGCTCAATGGATTTACATACAGCAGGTAATCATTGTGACCGCAGGCTATCTGTGACTGATGGTGTGTGTCAACACTGAACATGCTGCCTTTGTTTTCATTTGGCAATCAGGCCTGTCGAGCCATGCTGCTGCAGAGATCAATGTACCAATTGGATGATTGTGTGATTGTCTCTGTGTGTGTGTGTGTGTGTGTGTGTGTGTGTGTGTAATTCACCTAAATGCTTACCTGTGGGCCATCATCTTTGCTGCCACCACGTATCCATCTCACTCAGTGTTGCTGTGAAGCAGAGAAAGCATAAGGCTCTTTTCACGGGAGGCCATGCCATTACAACAGCAACCTGATTTACTCTGCCACTAAGGCTTTGATATTAAAACACTGTTGTACAATAATCCATTTTAAGAGAAAACCCAAATTCAGAAATATGCTAATAAAGGGAAGTGTGTGTGTACAACTGTATCCTCCAAGGCTTCTCTAGTGAGGGGATGTTGGAGGCAGAGGGGAGGAGGTATGGGGGAGAGGAGATAGGAAGCGATAGCTCAGCAGAAAGGTGTGAAGTCCTCCAGTGGCTAGCTAATCTGCCAGGCTTAGGATGGCTGGTTTTCTCCGTGGCCTCATGTAGGAAGACAAAAGCTCTGTTGGGCTCACCTTTCAAGGCGCCTGGGCCACAGCCACAGGGGGAAACCCAAACACATCGATTAGCCATCAGGAAAGGGGGGGGGACTAACTCTCTCCCTATCCTCCCCTCACCCTCCACCTCCTCCTCTGACCACCTCCTCCAGCTCAGGCCACTGCTTTCTCACGGGGACATACGGGTACAGCAGAGAGAAGATTGAGGATGGAAGGAAAGCAATCAAAAATGAAGAGAAAGAAAAATGAGGAAGGTGTTGTTGAGCGAGAACAATTGACAAAAAGAAAGACAGGAATCAAACAAACAGGCGAGCCAAGAACAACCATGTTTTGTTTTGCTCTGATCATAAGCCAAAATCTGAGAGCGTGCTACATGTCTGCGTGTGTGTGTGTGTGTGTGTGTGCGTGTGTGTGTGTGTGCGTGTGTGCGTACGTGCACACGGCAGCTGCTGAGTTGCTGTGTTTATCTCTGTGAAAGCTTTACGGTAAATAAAGCTCGAGTCCTGGCATGGAGACAGGTGCAGCAGGCTGGGCCAAAGGAGAGCTACTGTAACTCAGGAAGAAAGAGAGGGAGAGAGAGGAAGAGAAGGAGAGAGAGAGAGAGAGAGAGAGAGTGAAAGGAAGAGAGCAACTCTCTTGAAAGTGCCAACCGGACAATCTTTTGAAGTGGCACATATTGGCATATCATGAATAAACATGAGCAATGCTTGCTTTCGAGCAAAGCAAAAGCTGAAGGTGTGAGGCTCATTAGAGACCAAAAGGCCATGTTGATAAAAAGAACTGTGGCCACGATCATTTACTGCACTGAAAAGTGCTGCACGTTCATTCAGTAATATTTATCATTTTAACCCTCGTGTTTGTCTAATCGTGCATGCACTGATGAGAAAGAATGGAGACACTCATTAAAAAGAAAATACCACAAAGCTGAAGTGCACCATGTAGACATGAAAATGTCTGCGATCATCTGTGCTGTAATATCTATTCATTGCTCGGCAGCGTTGGGGTCATTACTCAAAAAAAATGTATTACACATTACTAAAAAAAAAAGAAGTAATGCAATATTTTACTTGATTACTCCCCGTAGAAAGTAATTTGTTACACTACTCTTACACCACTGTTACATTACTTTTGCGTTACTCCGCAACATCGCCTGAGATGCATTGTCACGTAATTGCCAGTTAACAATATAACGTTAAACCTTACA
>JAOVVB010000015.1:4634870-4649447 GCA_028570985.1 Heterobranchus longifilis | reverse complement strand
ACTATTACCCACAATGCCGCAGCACAAGAGAGAGAAAAACCATTGGCTCAGGTTGTGATCATGTGATGCTTGGCGTCAAAACATGAAGCACATGCTACATGAGGCTCAGTACTCGTAAACCAAGACTTTTTCGTTTTCCAAATAAAAAGGTTTTATTTAGAATTAAGAATAATTAGTTATTAAGAATCTTTGCTTGTCTTGCGGGACACTCGCAAACCGCGTTACCACAATCCGAGGTTCCACTGTCTTGGACATTGGGTGATAAGACTTGTATGTCATTAGTTTGCAAAGAATTATGGGAATTTGTGTTCAGATGGAGCCAAAATGACAGAGTAGACGCCTTAAAGCTTTTATAGCATTTAGCATTTTAGCCATTCTTTGTTTTGCTCACTCACTCTCACTCACTCACCTTCTATACCGCTTTATCCTGTATTCAGGGTCGCGGGACCTGGAGCCTATCCCAGGAGGCTTAGGGCAAAAGGCAGGGGACACCCTGGACAGGGTGCCAATCCATCGCAGGGCACACACACATACACACACTCCCACACTCAATCATACACTACGGGCAATTTGGGAACGTCAATTAGCCTAACCTGCATATCTGTGGACTGTGGGAGGAAACCGGAGTACCCGGAGGAAATCTTTGTTTTGCCGATTTATTTAAATATACATATATAGGGCTTAGGATTGTGCAGTATAAAGTGTCATATCCTTCTTTTCAGCACTAAATATATCATAATATGATAAACTGAATTTTAGTTCATTTTAATCAACTACCTAAACATGAAAAAAATGTGTCACATAGGCAAATAAATAGCACAGATACACATGATCACATGTTTTTATTGTTGGTTTTGGTAATTTCTATAACCAAAAAATAATAATAATATGCTCATTTTGAGAGTTCTATCATGTTCTGGGAGTGGTCAAATTTATATATATATATATATACCGTATATAAAAAAACATTTATAAAAGTAATAATAAGTTTCTACCTGATAAGTTCTGCCTGACATGTCCAAAAGCACAAATGTACAGTGTGACGTCTGAAACCTCCCAGTTAACACACACCGGCAAGGCTTCCATATAAGCACATCAATATTTTTATTTGTCATTGACCTATGCTGTGTTGCCGGCATGTATCTGTGCTGCTTGAGTTTTAAGGGTTAACAGTCATGCTACAACATTCTAAATGTTACTAATTTGTTTATTCTTAACCTTAGGTTAATTATGGTGACATTTTGCATACAACAGAAAACATATATATATATATTTTGTTAGCTCTGGAACTAGAAATGTCGTCACTTCTTTAGCCACCTCCTATGGCATCTTTCTGCTCTACATAAACTTCAGAGAAGCCACATAAGTTGGCTCTAATTAAGATTGAAGGTTTATTGGTATAGGACAGTATCTTTGTAGCATCTAAACATCCATCAGGCAACAATCTTTATCTGTCCAGTTTGAGTAACCCTGTGCTCACTGTAGCTTCAGATTCCTCTTCTTGGCTTGAATAAGGAGATTTTTCTTTTTTTTTTTATGGGATAAAACCCCTGGATGGGGTCCTTCTGTTTCTATTTCTAATAAAATGAACCCTGACATATGTATCAGACTGTCCAGTAGCACTAGATATCTGCTAACACATGTCCCTTCAGCAAGAGTCAGTGAATGAATCTGTGGTATTTTCATGCATTGTGAAAGTAAATGGCACTATGTCCAGGTTTTGAAATGCCATCAGATTTTTTTGGCATTCAACACAATTTGTAGAGAAACAATGACACTGCTAGACTTTCTAAGAGGCCCTGGTTGGGGCTTTGATCCTTGGGTTTTTTCCCCTTTTTTAGCTAAAGGAATTGGATAGATGTTACCCCATTTATACTGTGTTCTGCTGCTTTGTATAAAAGTGCCTTCCAACTAAATAAAGCTAAATTGTAACTTATTCATTTCTGTTTATTCTCATTATAAGAATCCTGGACTAAAATCACATGAATCCCAGTGAGCAAGAATGATTTATCACCCATTTACACGATGTGTTAAGAAAAGTTAAAAATGCTCTCCCCATGTCTCACCCTAACAATAACTTTACATACCTCATGCGTATTCTTATGAATTTGCAATAATGAGATCATGTCACTTACACACATGCAAATGAGATGGCAGGACGTCTGAATTCCACAGCAGGGCAGCTATTTGACTGGAGATGAGGGGTGTTAAGCTGATTCCTCCTTGTTGTCCTTTCAGTGTGTGATGTCAATCGAGCTGATGGGGGATCTGGAACAGCTGGGGTCGAGAGCTGTCCTGGATTCCGGTTTTGTGGATGCAAACTGAGCTAAAATTACTTTCTTATCTTTTGTTCTATCTTCTTTGTAAATATATTCTGATACTTCCGGACTTGTCTCTCAGACTTCAAATGAGGAATATGTTAAAAGTTTGTGAATTAAAACTTGTGTATAATCACCTAAGCAACTCTTCTGTTATTTTCTTTTTGCTTGTCACCAGTTACATGTGCAGCCTCCTTTAATTTATACATTGACTTGTTTACTTAAATTAAGGGGACAGTGCTTACAACTTAGCCTAAAATGTGTCTGGTTAACATAACACTCAATATTGCAAATGATGTCTAGTAATGTTAAACACATTATTTCGGTTACATTGGTGTTGATGAAAAGTCAACATAATCATTCCATATTCCATCATCTTACTTACATTTACTTACAGTATATACTTACATACTTACATTTTATTGGCTACCAGCTGCTATGGTTTTAAACAGGATTTATGCATTGTTCCTGCTCCTATATGTCCTTATCCACTAAAATATATCAAGTTCTATACTGCTGATGGTTAAATTGTGTGATAAGATGCTATTCTGTAATTAAAAAAAGTATAGACTCCATTTAATACATGACTAGTTGGAAGATAACAGCAGTGACACAATATAACTCATGCTAGCCATGAGCTTTCACTTATTATTTATATTTTAAACACACACACACACACACACACACACACACACAGATGATACAACCAGTCATCTGTTTTTCATTTGGGGTGGAATTTTGGAGGGGAATTATTCACACACACACACACACACACACACACACACACACACACACACACACACACACATAGAGACACATAAGTAAGGTATGCATAAGTGTATTAAATGGTTGATTTCTCTTTTCAAAAGTGTTTTTCAGTGTTTGTGTCTTATGACCAAAACATGAGATGCAGCAACGAAAGAGCTGTGTCAATTTATTAATTTCTGCACATTAAAATTTCCCGTCATCCACTCTGCCTTTATAGCGCACTGGGAAAAAAATTATGTGCATTCTCCAAATAGGCCTGAGGGCCTTTGACCCAAAGTATCTGTATACTAGTATGTAGGCTGAGTTTATGCCACATTTCTTTAGTTTGGATGTAAAAATGCACAGTTGATGTACATACTGTCATATCCAGCTATTACTTGTGAGGATAAGTAAGTAACCTACATGCTCACATTTGTGACCCATATCATTGTGGACAGAGCTTTGCCCTGAAACTACTCAAATGCACACATTTCTTTAACAAATTAAAATGCACCAACAGAATCCTAAGCTACAAAAAGCATCATATTTATTACTTCATTTTAAAAACTTGCAGCATACATATTCAAATAAATATAGATTTGCTCAGGAGATGAGGTGCAGATTGTGAAAAAAGATACACCCTGAAACTTAACTGAACGGCCACGTCATTAGGTATACCTGTTGAACTGCTCGCTAACACAAAATCAATTTGGCCAATAATACGGTAGCAACTTAATGCATTTACACATGCAGACATGGTCGAGATGATTTGCCTAAGTTGAAACCTAGCATCAGAATGGGAAAAAAGGTGATTTAAGTGACTTTGAACGTGGCATGCTTGTTAGTGCCAGATCGGCTGGTCTGAGTATTTCCGAAACTGCTGATCTACTGCGATTTTCACACACAACCATCTCTAGGGTTTACAAAGAATGGTCTGGAAAAGAGAAAATATCCAGTGAATGGCAGTTCCCTGGCAAAACTGCCTTGTTGATGCCTGAGGTCAGAGGAAAATGGCCAGACTGGTTCAAGCTGATAGAAAGGCAACAGTAACTCAAATAACTCTCTCTCGTTATAACAGAGGTATGTCGAAGAGCATCTCTGAATGCACAACACGTCAAGCCTGATGGGCTACAGCAGCAGAAGACCACATTGGGTGCCACTCCTGTCAGTTAGGAACAGAAAACTTACAGTAGGCCACAATTCGCATGGGCTCACCAAACATGCGCAATAGAAGATTGGAAAAACATTGCCTGTGAGACGAGCCCTGATTTCTGCTGTGACAATTGGAGGGTAGGGTCGGAATTTGACATAAATAACATGAAAGCATGGATCCATCTCGTCTTGTACTGTATCAATAGTTCGGGCTGCTGCTGGTGGTGTAATTGCATGGGAGAGATGTATTGTTGCTGATCATGTCTATCCCTTTATAGCCACAGGATAACGTGTCATGTCACAAAGCTAAAATCATCTCAAACTGGTTTCTTGAAAATGACAACGGGTTTACTGTACTCAAATGGCCTCCACAGTCACCAGATCTCAATCTAATAGAGCACCTTTGGGATATGGTGGAACAGGAGATTTGCATCATGGATGTGAAGCCAACAAATATGCAGCAAATGTGTGATGCTATCATGTCAATATGGATCAAAATCTCTTAGGAACGTTTTCAGCACCTTGTTAAATCATAAAGTCCTAAGGCAGTTCTGGGTCCAGCCTTGTACTAGCAAGGTGTAGCTAATGAAGTAGCTGTTGAGTATATATTAGATATTAGTCTTTACATGAACATTACTTATCACTCTCATAGCTTATGTTTAGAATATAATGCTAAAAAAGGATACGTCAAGAGGGGGGACACTAATTTCCTTGTTAAATCCAACCAAATGATTATTTTTGATATAATGTGATGTTTTAAATGTGGAGTAAACTTGGAGACATGCAAAAACTTCATAGACCTGAGATCAGAATTGAACCAGGAATGCTTAACTATAGTTTTATGTAGACATTGTATATTGGACTGTCTGATTTTCCATCTTAACCTTATGTTTGGTTCAAAAAGCTAACATGATCTGATTACTGCTAGACAATGCATTCACAATGGTTTGTCTTTTAAATTTAAATTTAAAATTTTTATGCAGATCCCTTGTAATATGAAAAGAAATCTAGATCTCTCTCTCTCTCTCTCTCTCTCTCTCTCTCTGTCTTGCAGACTTTTACACACTCACTAGACATCCATAATGGTTGTTCCTTAATAGTAGTATATACCACATTTAGTAAGAAATATGTGTGTGTGTGTGTGTGTGTGCTTAGTTTGAGGGGCCTGTCTGGTTTTGTTTAGACTTGGGGTTTGGAATTGGAATCATGTTCAGTCATGTTCCCTTTAGGAAGGATTAGGAATGAGATTGAGGTTACGGTAAACTTCACCCCAACTCCATCTCCATCATAGTGTCTCCTCCCTAGACGCAATCCACTTTCCCCAACTCCCCACATACAGCACGCACAAATCTAGCTGTCATGAAGGAATCCTATTAAGGATGTGTTTACCTGTGGGCAGTGTGATACATATCAACACCGTCTGGTGACACTTTGAACACCTCCTGCTTTGGACTCAGGGGGATACTAGTTTTGTACTGTACATGCATTCATGTACAAACGTACACAAGAATTGTGATATTTGTAAGATATTTCTGTTGACTTGTAGCTAAATAATTCTACACCTACCTCTAGCCCTCAAATTAACCTTAGTATCTTAAACGAAATGGTTCTCAACGCCTCATTTTTTCAAAGTGCAACAAGGTCAAAGCTCTAACGTTTTCCTGTCAGCACTGGGGCATTTGGTCCATGAAGAGATGAAACAACCATGGCCTACAAACTTACATGTGCAATGTTTTTTTTAATCAAAAGAATAAAACTGACTATTGGATAATAATTACAATACGAAATAATTTATGTAGAAACAAAGACAAATGCACGCATGCACACATGCAAAGAAATTCTACGAAAATAAATGAGATGAAAGCAATGGGTGCAGTCTTTACAAGGCAATCTAACAACAATAGTCATCTCGGTAGCCTAAGCAATTTTACATAAATAGCTTGGTTAATAATTACAACTACATGGCAAGAACAATATTTTAGAACAATATCTTAGCAAGTGACAATTTAATCGTTTACAATAAAACAAATAGCATATGATCATTAGTCCTATATCTAGTTTTTTATGGCAAATTTGAGTTTATAATTATATTATACTGGCAGATCATTTTGCCTGTTTTTTACCGTTTCTATTTCTTAAAAATAGCAAACCTATTTGACTTACATCATTTAAAACTTAAAACTAGTAAAACTGTCTAGAAAAATGTGATCATATTCAAGACATTTATTTCAAAACAAATGCATAGACGCAAATATTCTAACAGAATGGAACACACGTACATAATCACTCAAACTGAATAGAAGTACTAGTTATATCATGATTGCGGTCAAACAGAATACAAACTAACTTTATTAACATTCAGTAGAAAATGATTAGAATTAACATTTAACTGTGTTTTTTTTTACAGACATCAATAGCAATTGCAGCATTTACTGCACTGATTAATCTGCCCATTATATAATTTGCATATACTTAAGTATGATCTATTTTCCTTATTTTTCTAAACGAACTCTTAAACATCTTTTTGCATTTAGCAGATTCTTTTTTCTTGAGAGACTGACAAAAGTACTTTGCAGTCTCCATCAAAAAAAATTCCAGTTGGCCTTATCCTCATGCTAGTACAGATACATCAAAGTCTGAGAATACAATTCCTCTTTGTTCAAATTATTATAAAGATATATTTTTTTTCTCTTTAAAAGTTTGTGCTGCAACTACAGTCAGACAACTACAAAGTCAAATCCCTTGTTACAGAATATTTCTTAAGCAATAAAGCCATAGTCATTGTTGATTTTTGCATTGTTTTCAATATCAACTAATGTGTTTAGCCAAAACTTTTTAGAAATGTTTTTCACAGAATTAGTGGCCAAGAATATTTTTAATTACACAGTACATAAGATATACAATGTGATTTTAAAATCGAAATGTTATAATTAACATTAACAAAAATGTGACTCATCAGACCAAATCAGGCATTAAATCACATTTTGGATGATTTGAGTTTCATGTTGTCTATTTCAAAACCAAGTTTACTATTGCATCATGTCTGGTTTCTCAGAGATGACCAGTGCGAGTTTGTTTACGAGGAGGGCCATTAAAACATTGAAATCCTATTTTTAGAATATTTAAAGGAAGTTTATATGACCGAGTAAAAAAGAGGGAACCTTCAGCATCATTATGACACCAGGATTTTCCAGCTACCCCAAAAAATAACTTCGCCAGAAGTGTAGGATTTACAGTACAGCAAAAGAAAAAAAAAAAAATAATATCATGACTGGCATAACCAGCGTGGATAGTGTTTACTACTGTTTTAGTAACACACTATTTTAAGTGCTTTATGTAATGTTTAGAATAAAAACTTTCTCAATTCTGTTAAAGGATCAGGAAAACAACACATTTATGAACCAGATTTTTTGCTGAAATTGAAAATTTTATACATTTCACCTACTGCACTCTATTGACCACAGTGCAAAATTAACCAGTGCAACTCAATACCTGTTTGGATATGATGAGTCACAAATGTGCTCAGTATTCTCTTAATCAGTAAAATTATTAGAAAAGAGAAAATAATAATAAATATTGGTATGAATAAAGTGTAGTATTAAATTTTTTATTGGATTTCTATTGTCTAAATATTCATGTGTGTAACTCATTCCTTATTCATGGTGTAACTTCACCTGAAAACCGAGTGCTTCTGGGATACGCCCCAGATCAACTTCCACCCTTACCAGGATATGAATGAATTAAGTTATGAAATATACACAGTTGTTGCTACAGAACTCAGACTTTCAATCAGCTATGATTTAATCAGGAATAGAATAATCTGTTGGCTCTGTTTTGTTTATATTATATGAAGAAACAATGCCTTTTTGCACCCATGCAAATAAATGAAAAAAAAAAAAAAAAGATTGCAATTTAGTAAATAAGCAAATACCTTAATCGGATAGTTACTGAAGTGGTTAATAGGTTTTAGCCAGCAACAATTCTTTTAACCCTAACCCTAGCTTCTAGAATACACATCACATGGTCTATTGGCTTGCCTCGAGCAAAGAAAATTAAGAAGATTGCTGAAATTCTGGAATTTGGTTAAGATCTGTTGAATAAATTATTAAAACCTAGAATAAAAGTACTGAATCGGCAATCAAATGGAAAAAAAGTGATCAGAAAAAGACACAAATGACAGAAGTCCAGATTGACCATAGCGAAGGGTGCATCAGGATAAGAAGGGAAGCACATGAAGTGATTTACCCTTCATGCATAGTGCCCAGTGTACAAGACTCTGGAGGCAGTGTTATGATCTGGGGTTGCTTCAGTTGGTCAGGTCTACTCATATTGTGAAAAAGTGTTTCTGGGAACACAAAGAATCATTTCACACATGAATTGGCAACAATTGAAAGCTTTTGGGATGTGCTGGAGAAACCTTTATGGCATGGTTTGACTCTCCCATCATTTAACCAAGAACTCTGGCAAAAATTATTGCAACTCTAGATGAAAATACATTTTATGATGTTGTAGCAATGCCTTGGTGAATGTGTGCTGTACTAAAAGCTAAAGGCAATCCAACAAAGAAAAATGTGACTGTATACTGTATTTATTATTTTATATACTGTAGGTAATGCATTTGGGAAAATCCATGGCTTTTTAATCTATGGCTTTTTCGTGGGTTTTTCTGTTTGGGTGGACCACTGTATAACCAAAAAAATACTCTATAACAAGAGTTTGTTAAAATGCTTAAAGAGGATTGGCCAAACAATTACAGTTTCAAATTTTACATCACATTATAACCTAAAAAAAACATAAATAAAGCAAGTTGAAGGAAATTTTCTTTTAAAGACATTCTACATATGATTTCTGTAAGTAATTAAATTGTTAAAATTGTTTATTATAATAATAATAATAATAATAATAATAATAATAATAATAATAATAATTATTATTATTATTATTACTATTATTCAAATAAAATATAGAATTTTATTTGTCACATACACAACCATACACAGTATATGTAGTGAAATGCTTATATTGTACAACTGTCTGTGACCTAAAAAAAATAATAATT
The DNA here is from genome assembly GCA_028570985.1 of Heterobranchus longifilis. NCBI lineage: Eukaryota > Metazoa > Chordata > Actinopteri > Siluriformes > Clariidae > Heterobranchus > Heterobranchus longifilis. The sequence goes on along the minus strand of JAOVVB010000015.1, from coordinate 4,640,171 downwards.
ACGCTACAAATGAAAATTGCGCTATAAATGCAATTGAGCTACTGTAAAGACAGAATTTACAATAAAATAAAAATGTAAGCTTTAAGTAAAAAAATAAAACAGAATGAAAATATATCAATTACACAGGAACAGAATTTACAAAAGAAAAGTGTAAGTATAAATTTTAAGTATAAAATATATAAAATATAAAAGTATAAACGTGCAAAAATAGCAGTAGTGTGATTAAAATATGGAGTATAAAATGATATGCGTGTCAACAGCAGTGTGATTGTCCATGTCCTAAAGTGCAAGTTACTTTTCAATTTATGTGTAAAGTATTATTATTGTTAAAATTGCTTAATAAACTAAAAGTGTAACCCAGGACAAGCTGACTTATATAAAACATGTTTGAGTCGTGGCACAGAAACATATAGTTTATTTTTAAATGTAGTTTAATATTGTTAAACATTTAAAAATTGAGTTATTGTAAAATATTTAAAAGTATAATCAAATAAATAAATATATATATATCTTAGATTTTATTTTTCAGAAATATATTCAAAAATACAATTTATGGAAAAACATGTATGATCATAATGTGATCTTAATAGGCTCATAATGTCTTTTGCTGCTGAATCTATTACCATTTGTTAGTCATTTGATGAGAATATGTGATGCTTAATAAGAAATAGGCAGATAAAACCTTATAACCAAACAGCATTTGATATTGAAATCTCAGAATATTAACAGTAATAATAATTGTATTTGGCTAGAAACATTTTCTTTCCTATTCTCTCAAACGTTCAATAATATAAGTCTGAATTAATTTTTAGGCCTTGTTGAGCTGTAAAAGAAAGATCTCCTTGGTTGGAATGTCCAACTTTTATGTCTCATACAGTTTTTAACCGAGATAGAACTTTATTGTCCTAATACTAACGTTGTAAAATATCCAGACCAGTGAACAAATATAGAAAGTAGTTTACCAATAAACATCATTTTAATCAAAAACGGATGTTTAGAGAGTTAAAAATTGTTATGCACTATCCTTACTTCTGCGCAGAAGGAGGGTATATAGAGTGTATGAACAGAAATATTACCACTATTGAAGTGAAGTCTGTCTGAGGTAGGTTCAGCCTGATGTCTGGAGTAATGCAACTTCTTTCATAGGCCTAGAACATTATTGGACATGGATATGATGTAAAGGTGTTGCAACTACGAAATGAAGTTTAAAGAGAACTGACTATGTGTGTCACGGCACCCTTTAAATCTACCGAATCCTCCCTCAGGTGCATACTGACACAGTTATATCTTTGGCCATTTCTTCTTGATTGTTTTATGGCTGATCTTTTAAATGGCTATGTAGTATTTAATTTGATTTTTGTCACAGCTCTGGCATGCTGCCAAAACTATTCTTTCTAGTAAATGCATGACAAGTATGTTTCAATTCAGTAACATAAAAAAAAATTGTAAACAAACTTGTAAAAAAACTCTATACCTGCCATTTAGATATAAATTCACATATTATTGAACAAGTACAAGGTTTGTAGTTTGACAAGGCCATGAGATATTTATTGCTCTATAAAATAAATAAAATCTGCTACACGGCAGCTCAATCAGACCCCACTGGGTTTTGTCCTGCTTTCATCACCCCATCACACACATTAGCTGAATAAACACAATCCTCCCATCACTCCCAGAGTTGCAGTTAGGATGATTACACCGTTCTGTCCTATTAACCTCTCCTTCTCTATGGAGCAATTGCTGTGTGATCTATGGTGTAATATCAGTTTGTTAGATGAGCAGTTATTGTTGTCAGTAGCATTACTACTGCATTCGCTATCAAACTGAAATTTCATTCAGAGTGTTATGGCTGAGAAGTTTGCAGGGGAAAATCAAGTCATCACTGAAAGAAGAATGCATTTATGCAATTTATATTATTATTTAATTATTAGTTATGATGCTTCCTTTAAAGTGATAGTATAATATGTTGGACATGTTGTATGGGTACGTGATTTATGATATAGGTACCTGTTACAGTCCGAGACCATTCACAGATATTTAGTTAAAGATGCTCACTTTTAAAGAAGACTTAACAAGCCCCTAGCTTTCATAAAAAGCATATGAAATTTCAAGGAAAACGGAGACTTGATGAAACCTTTGATTAGAATTATATAATTGTTTTTAAGTAAATATATGTACAAATGAATATATGTGTTTTTAATGCTACTCATAGCAAATATTTTACAAATATATAATTGGGCAGTGGTGTCTAGTAATCTGCTTTCTACTATAGTGTTATCTAGGACACCAGATTAAGTAAAATATGTAAATGTAATGAATTATATAAAACCTAACACATACAACATATAACTGCTTCTTTAATAATCCAATAATAATCCAATAAAAACATTAATATTAAGCATATAATGACTAGTGAAGGGAATGTCTAAACTGTCTGTTAATTGTTATACAGATTCCCTACTGTATAGATATAGATATACGTAGTATAGATTTCCTACTTTTTATGATCATTTTTCTAATTTGTGCATATTTCTTCTATTTGAAATGGCATTCAAAACTATTTAAACGATTAAATAGCAATTGATTGAAATCTAGTGCACTAAGAACATGCAAACTGGTGCCTTTAAGCATAGGAAGAACATGTAAATTCAGTGCACACAGACGAGGAGTGATATTCAAGGTGCTTGGGTCACAGTGCTAATCACGAAACTGTCTTACTGCCTTGAGGTACAGTACTTAAGTCTTGGGCCACTCCTCTTTTCTGCATATTTAATGAAATGAAATTATGTAATTTAAGATATGGGCCCAAATGTTTTACCGTAACAGGTTGCAAATTGCCCAAAGGTACAATTTAAAAATTGGTTATTTATGCAACAACCCCAGCAGCGACCTCATTTCCCCTCTCGTCTGTTCCAACCACTCAGCATTCAGCATCACCTGTATACTAATCACTGGCCTGATCATCTGCTATCATCAAAGTTTTTATGCTTGTGTGGCTTAACAAACAAAAAGCATTCCTCTGAAAGTGGTCAGGTACAGGACAGGGACTGGACTGAAAATGACAGCCAAAAACTTGACAAAAATGACAGCCCAAAAGACCTTTACAAAGCCTGGAGAACTATGTAATAATCTTTCATATTTGTGTTCAATGAATGAAATTCCATAACACGAAATACCAGATGAGTTTGATTATGTTCCAGATATTTTCACTTGCAAGGATGATTTGTTGGAGTGTTCAAATGTCTTTCATATATTATGGTATTATTTCCTGTATGAATCTTTTATTAAACTGTAAAAGAGAAAACAATATACTTGCCATTCGGTTAAATGTTATGTTAGCAGTTTAAACTTAAAATTGAAATGTCAGTGGAATGATGGACATATTTTAGTTTGTACTATGTTATGTTAAATCTAGTCAGCTATCATCGGCAACAATTTGAGGTTCATCTAGAAAATTGTATTTAGATTGCCAATCGTTTTTTCCCCACCACATTATACTGGCATATTTTCACACCTCTACTTTGGGTCAAGATGTCTTGAAATCAATACAGTAAAAGCTTACATCTATTTTTGTATCTTTTCTTTTTCCATTGCTATGCCAACTCTGTAAACAGTTAATATAAGTCACTTTTGGACAAAAGCCTGAGCTAAATGCAAATCTCAGTCTGATCAAATTGAAATTGTGAGTTTGAACATTAACTCATGGCAGGCATCAGCTGCAGGATCTCTTTTAAAAATGGACTTTGAAAAGGTCTGGTTTATTGGAAGCCCACACACGGATATGCCATTAATGAATGAGCAAGAAGAGTGTGTGGGGGTTAGTACTTTTGCGCATTGCTTTTCAGACATGCTTCACACTGATGAACAAAGTTATGACCATGAGTCACACACACACACAAACACACACACACACACACACACACAGACACACACACACACATACATGTTTTTCTGGACAGTTTTGTCCGCATGAGACACCACACTGATGTATATTTGTGTTTCAGTGCAGTGAGGGAACAGAAAGATGACACCACCTACAGGCTCTTTATAATTAATTAACATGTCTGAGTTAAAGCACAATGTCACCCCCCTCAAACACACATAGAAACAAATTTAGTAATTCTTATAGCACATGACTGAGGACGGCTTCAGGCTTCAGTGTTTAGTCATCCATTTCAGCAGCTCCGTCCACACACCACATCACTTCTTGTAAAAGTCCTCATTAAGAGAAGCCCTGATCCCATGTGACCTCCACATCCCAGTCTAGAAATCAGCACCTGATGGTGTAGGGGTCAAATGTTCTCAAGGGCCCTTGATTTGTAGGTGATGAAATGTATGAGTGGTAAAGAAGGTGTGAACAAGGCCACTGGCTTGGCCAAGAGATTATCCCTACTGTCTCTTCTTCTCCTTCTCCTTCTCTCTCTCTCTCTCTCTCTCTCTCTCTCTCTCTCTCTCTCTCAGAACGAAGCCAGTGTCTCTCTAAATGGACATGATGGTGTTAAATGTCCTAGCCTTATATTTAAGATATTATAATTAATATCATCACAAATCCATTATTAATGTCCTCATAAGGCAGTTATTAACAGTTATCTACAACATCTTCATATATACAAAAACACTTTGTTTTAATGAAAACGTTTGGACTCTGATTGGCTCATAGAGTCACCATATTCAAATCGTATATTTAAAGCAATACATGAAAACAACCATCTAAAGGTTTGTCTAATACTTGCTGGGTTAATTGTGAACCTTGTGTGTGTGTCGGTGGATGTAGATGATCATTTTTAATGTACATTTAATTAGAGCATCTAATTAAACAGGCTTCTTAATGATCAGACTAAACTCCAGACTTATTCCCTTATTCTGAAGAGGGAATTTAGTGTCTGATGTGAAACCTGATTCAGACAGATGTTGATCGGCACTGCATAACTGAATCTAATGACTAAATTTAAACACTTCAAATATCTGTTGGTGTTTTATTTGTCTTAGTACTGTGAAGTGTCTACACAAACAAGTATTCATCACTGTATTTTTTTTTAACATTCAAAAAGCATCTTTAGGGTAGAAAAGACAAAATTCTACATACATTTATAGTGTTTGGTAGACACCATTATCCAGATGCTTTATCTTAAGGTGTAATTCTGACATTTTTACTCATAATTTCACTTTATGTCCTGTTTATGGGATGTAATCAGGGTTACAGAAGAAAAGTCACTCCTACAAGATTCAGTAGTGCTGCAGTGCACACATGCACCTGATCACCTCATTCATTCACATTAAACACATTTCACATGCTTGGTG
>JAOVVB010000015.1:4577169-4597382 GCA_028570985.1 Heterobranchus longifilis | reverse complement strand
TCTAATCAGATGACGTCACCTGACCGAGGTTATATAAGCCAAAATTTGGCGTGTTTGGTACACACATGCTTCACAACAGGCAACATGAAAAGATATTCCCTTAGCGTTTTCACGCAGCATCTCGTTCCCGCCTTTTCAGGGAACAGGGTTACAGCAAAGTAACCCGAGGCGTTTTGGTCGGCCCCGGAGTCCACTAAGGCATGAGTGACATAGCACTAGTTGTTATGGGTCAAGGTTACGGCAAAACATAATCGCTGGTCCAGGGAAAAAGTAGGTGTGGGGCCCCGCTGCATCCCCAAAATTACTGAGGACCCCTGCCCTGTGTCTGACCACACTATAAACATCTTCCAGTGCTAATGCTTCTTTGGTGAAATACGTGCGTACCTTATATGCATGGGTTCAGAGAGTGACTCGGGAATGACCAAAGTGGCTTATTAAAGGGCCAGTGCTTCTCTTGTTCGGATCGTTTATGAGCGTCATTGCGGGTCTCTAAGTCGATAAGGACCTGCAGGTCAGAAGGAAGCTCTCAGGCCGCGAGATCATCCTTAAATGAGTCTGAGAATCCATTGAGGTAATAATCAAATAGGGCTTTTTTGTCCCAGCCACAGAAGGGAGCCAGAGTTCAAAAGTCAGTGGCATAATCTGATAATCTGACTGAGCGGGATCTCTGGTGAAGCTGTAGTATTTGGCCTGCCGCCTGGTGCCTAGTTAATGAATGGTCGAAAACCCTCTCTCATCTTATCTGTAAATGCTTTATATGTGAAGGGACCGGGGCATCCCACAATGCCCAGGTCCCACAATGCTGTTCCCCACACCTTGCCTTTACTGAGAGGAGAGTAATGATGTAAGCGTCCTTGGATCGTTTGGTGGGAAATGACACAGCCTGCAGTTCGAGGACAAGAGAGCACAGAGACAAAAAGGAACAGCAGGTGGATGGATCCCCATCATAGGTAGGGGGTGGAAGGGTGTGGTTAATGACCCATGGTGGGTACTGGATGGGGAGACTGAGGGGTGGGCGCCGTGGACAGTATAGCTGAGTGGTAAGTCACACCAGGTTTTCTGTGATGGTGTGGAGTATAATTGTGATCTGCCTGATTTTCAGTTGGTGAGTGCCTAGGAGGGCTCCTAGACTCTCTAGTGCAAGGAATATTAAGCATTTACATATTAATTTTCCATTTACAAGTGTACAATATATGTTTTTACTTCATGACAACCAGCTACAAGTCACAGACATGTTTACAAGTGAAGCTGCAACAAAACTGCTTAAACAGTCTCTGACTGTAGTAGACAGATATTTGTCAAACACAAAAATGGACATTGGACATCTTTGTTATAGTCAGAATCTTTGGAATTTGCCCCTTCATTTGCACAAAATGAAGCAAATGTTAACATAGAACAATGCGTTAAATGTCTGTAAGTAGCAAGCCTAGCCAAGAATCTTAAGATACCTGTTGCTACACAAGTCATCATAGAATATATAATAAATAAAAGGCACTTTTGACATTACTCACATTTAATCTTAATGTGGGAAAATTATTATTGTTGGAGTTGTCATCATCAACAACAGAAGAAACTACAACAAAAATGACAAAAAAAAACAACAACATTACTTCTGTTTAATCATTCACAAATGCAGTTGTTTAGAAATGGCCATTTACACAGTTTGCCATTTCGGATATCACAAATCTTAGATTATCCTGATCCAAGAGATTCAGTTTCTAAATCTGCTAAATGACTAGGGTGATAACACTCTTCCTCTCACAGTTCATGATATCTGATGACACCCTTACAAAATCAAAAATCTAAACAAAAGTGTGAAAACCAAAGCATAGATTATGCTTGTAGAGTGTATAAAAATCCTTAGAAAAGTATTTAAAATTAGTTATATAAGTGTTTTTAAAAATAAATCAGTTTTTTATCAAATGCCTAACGTTAGAGTGTTTAAGCTAGGCACGTTTATGAGAGAGTGTGTAGTGGGAGTAGAGGTGAGCATGTTTACTAATTATCCTTCTCCTGGCATTTAAATCAGTCAAACTTCAGGTGTCGCAAGAGGCTATTAATTACCCTTATCATTCACTCACATGCATACCCAGAGACACACATGCATTACACGTAGGAATCCTCTCTTTAAATGTGTGGCTGACAAGGAGGGCTGGCAGGTGGAGTCCATATTTAGGGCCCCATTGTAATGAAGTCAGAGGAAAAAGATTATTCTAGCAAGGTGACAGAGTGCTTTCAGAGCACACCAGCTGCATTGTTAGCAGGAAAGATGGAGGCGCAAAAGGGGCCTTCAGGCTAAGGGAAGATAGTGTCAGTATGTCAGTTGCTTTCAACAGATGTGATAGCCTCTCCAGAGTTACACAGAGGAAGAGAGTGAGAGAGAGAGAATGGGAAGGCTAAGCTTCTTAGCTATGCTTGCTTTCTCAGTAATGTAAGGCAAATATATACCAAAACACAAATGAAAACCAGTCAAGTAAAATAAAATTGATTAGCCCGTAGTGTGAAACTAATATCTTTACCCTTCATGTGTTAATGCTTAGTGTAGTAATGGTAGAGCAGTCAAGTACGGGGAGAACATGCAAACTCCATGCACACAGACCCAACTCGCACTCTGGAGGTGCAAAGCGGCATTACTAACCACTAAGCCACAGTGCCTCCCTAATAAAGGTTTTATAATACAGAAATGTCCAACTTATAAAAATTATGGCCATTTATGCCCTAAATACTTGGTCAGGGCCCCTATATCAGTAATTACTGCATCAATGATGAATGAAAATTCTGTGATCAGCCTGTGGAAATGCTGAGGTGTTGCCAGGTTGCCTTGATAGCAGCCTTTAGTTCATCTGTATTGTTTGGTCGAGTGTTATATTTCTCTTGACAGTACCCCATATATTCTTTATGGGTTTAAGTCAGGCAAGTTGGCTGTCCAATCAAGCACAGTTATACCATGATCATCAAACCAGTTAGTTTTAGTTTTGGCACTATGGGCAGATACCAAACAGCAGCAGATTCAATTAAATTAAATTTTATTTAAATAGTGTTTTTTTTTTTATTGAAGTTTGTATGAAAGTTAATGTGTATGAATCAAATGATAAGATTGACCCTGATGAACAAGCTGAGGACTACGGTGACAGTGGCAAGAAAAAAAACTCCCTAAGATGGCAATAGGAAGAAACCTTGAGAGGAACCAGACCCAACAGGGAACCTATCCTCATTTGTGTAATAAAGGATAACAGGGATTTATCTGCAGTCATACTGTGTGCTAGGAGGCTTGAAGTTCAGTATAACAGGAGTTAATATGGAGTCCAGTTTGTTATTTGAACTATCGAGTGACTGCAGTCGCAAGTCCTCTGAGAACAGCTGTCAGCATCAGCTGAGGCCAGGACTGTCTTTGTGGAAAAGTGTAACCATCCTTGGTCACCACACACATCCCATGCAGACCACACGGGGCATTCATGCGACGAGATCTCCAACCAGAGGCTGGACACCAGGACGAGACAGACAAGTCCAGAGGGCAGAGGGGGTCTGGATCGCTGGCAGCTCAGGAGCAACATGTATAGCTCAACAGAGAGACAGGAAGAGTTAAAGAGGGAGAGGAAGAGAGAAAGAGGAGAAGAGAGAGGAGGAGAGAACAGAAGAGTAGGAGAGATAACAGTTAGAATGACATGGCCCCCCAAATCATTACCATGTAAGACACTTCTGATGTTGCCTCGGGTGTAGGAGTGACTTGATTCTAGGAATATAACAGTTGTAGCCTATTTCCTGAAGCCGTCTGTGTGGTGGCTCTTGATTCACTGACTCCAGCTTCACTCCACTCCTTGTAAACCACTCCCAAGTTCTTGAATTAGCTTTGCCTGACAATCATCTTAAGGTTGTGCTCATCTCTGTTGCTTGTGCACTTTTTCCTATCACACGTTTAAATCCATGCAACTTCCCATGAATATGCTTTGATATAGCACTCTGTGAACAGTCAGGCTTTTTACCGATGACATTTTGTAGCTTATCCTCCTTGTGGAGGGTGTCGATGATTATCTTCATATAAATATAGACTGATCTGTACCTGTAGGCAATATGCAAACATTTGTTACAGGCATGACTGAACAGAATTTATGTTTTGTAAACAATAATTGTGTGTCAAGCACTAAGGTAAAAAAAAGCACACGGTCTACATACGCGTGACAATTGACCATACAAATGTATGTAGGTCAAAAAAGAGCAGTAGTCTAAACTAGATGGCATAATTACAGTGACATAAATTACTTGTACAAACATTATTATTATTATTGGTCTTGTTGTACACTGCTATTAATATAATAGTAATAACACATTTAAAGGCAGAGATTATATTTATTTTTTATATATGCTTATAGATTAATTTAGAGTGCAGCAGGACGAGAACCAGAGTTGGAAACTTGCATGCTCTTTATTTCCGGAAGTGGTTGCGTAAGCATCTCCCACGCGCGTGCGCGCGCGCACACACACACACACACACACACACACACATACGGTATGCAAGAAAATAAGGGCTGAATAAGAGTGCAGTCCAAACGGGAACACAGAGACAGACCTCTTGCCTCGCCATGGGGAGTATGGTAGTGAATTTGTAAGGTTACGTCAGTGGCTGTTATGGCAAAATGCTTATTATTTTTACTCTCTCTTGTTCACTCTCTCTCTCCCTCTCTTTTAACTATCATAGACAAAAGATTGGAGAACTAAATACCACACCTACTTCAACTTTTGTAAATATTTTGAACATAAACTAATGATACAGGATATGGTCAAGTAACAAACAGTTAACATTTGAATCCTTAACATAGGTAGTGGGTATACTATATATTTTATAATGTCAATTTTAGTCACTTTAAACTTATGGTTTGGATTGGTTTGGACTTGCTTATGGCATGAGCTACTGTAAGCTGGGACTAGCCTAGAAACTGGGCTGGGGTAATAAAATTGAACTTAGTTATTGGGCACCTGATGGCAGAGGCATCTTTGTGGGCTTTGGATGAGAGCTTGATATGAACTGAGATAGGGCCTGGGGCTGGAAAGGCTGATTTGTGGACCTGCAGCAAGTGTTTGACAGTTGCACAAAGTTCTCATCCCAGCATGATGTCCTCAAAGCCTCGTGGGGTGCCAGCTCTGGTCTCTCAAAGTTGCAATGTGCTGAAATCTTGACATCTTTGAAGCCTGGCAGGGGCACCAGTATGATGATGTCAAAGCTAGAGTGCAGAGCAAATATGACATTCTTGAGGCAAGGGTGCAGAGAAAGCATGACTTCAGCAAAGCTGGGGTGTGCTGCAGATACACCATTCTTGAAATTAGGGTGTGGAGCGAGCATAGCTTAAGCAAATCTAGGACGTGCTGCATTTATGACATGTCTAAAGTTGGGGTCTAAAACAATTAAGACAGATGGCAGGATGAACACAATGTCCACAAAGACAGCAGCACCCCTTGCAACCAGCAACCCAGTGGCTACTGCTACAATCACTGAATCTCAGCTCTGTAAATTCACAGCTAAATAGTGAGCAGTGCTGCTTGCCAGTTGTTGGTTGGGGTGCAGTATGGGAAGCCTCCTCATAGTGGACACCTTTTGCACTCTGTGCCGTTGGCCCTTCATTGGCACAGGGAGAAATCTTGCCCCAGGCACTTTTACTCTCCTTTCTGCTGGACATATCTTGATTTATACATTTAGCTCGCTTGGTGATCATAGCTCAACAAAATGTCTTTTTAGGGGAAGCCTATTTGCTGAATCCTGTTTGTGGTCTCGTGATTGTAAGACAAAGATCAACTGAAACCATTGTATTTAAATAGACAAAATGAAACCAAGGAACCCAATTTTTTTTTTGTTCCTCCCTTGCTGTTGAACAGGTTGTGTGATGCGATCCATAAATTCTATAGTAATGTTGATTGTATATGGCTTTGTTGCTAGCCTGATGAATAAACTTTCCTTCTTTCTCATTACGGCTTTACAGCAATGGAGGAATGTTTTTGTATGGACATAGTGTTAATGGTCTTGCTGAAGTGCCCAAAGGGGGTAACTAGTTAGTGGCATTGCTCATGCCCCTGACTCTCTGGTCAGTAACCCAGAGCTCAATGAATAGAAGGAATAAAACAGAAAATGTAACCATAAAAAAATAAGAAACACCAATGTTAAAATAGGAGTCCTCAAGGTAAATCCGAGAGTCCTACAAACTAAAGTCCAAAACCACAAGAAAACCATGGGTGCTTATGTTGCAAATAAGCTTAAAAGATACCAGAATAGAATTAGGCAAACTCAATAGACAAATACTTATAGCCTTTCTTTAAAATCAGTTGTTTCTTTGACCTTTTATTTCTAATCACGCCAAAATTTCACTGTTTGACATCAAATAATCAGCAAAGTATACCTGGCAGATGCTGTACAATTATTAAAAAAAATTTTTTTAGATAATTGACTGATTTAAATTATTACATTTATTATTACAATTATTTAATATTATTATAAATCCCTCATAACACAATACATATATTTATTATTTTATAAAGTGGATGTTCGCCAAAATCGTCAGATGTACATTGTCACAAAAACCAAAGAAGTCCCATGTGACAATGCTTCTGCTTTGCAAGTAAAGGATTTTTTTTTTGGTACCATGGTTTCTATGATTATTTAACCATAATTCTTTGATTTCTAAAAGTATTCATGAGTAGTGCAACACTTTGCTTGTTATATTTATGAACAAGTTTATGAGTGCACATGTTTTCTGCCTGATTGTGGGAATCTTTTGATAACAATATGTACAGCAATACAATAATAAGTGAAACTGTTCCATTGATCACATCTATGCCTTCTCACAAATTATATGAAATCTCTAGAAATTATCTTGTTAGTGTAAATGATTGAGGATAAGTGTACACATTTCTTTTTTTTAACAGGTAAGGGAGAATTCATATAGGAAGAAAAAAAAGTGAACAACTCCTGCTGATATATATTTTTCCAAACAGACAAGGGAAAGTAATGTATTTATATACAGTATGCACATAATAAAGTCACAGTTGCATATGAATGATACAATACTGCATACAAACATCATCACATACAGTACAAGGATGTAAAAGTCAGCTCCCCTTTAGACTCCTAAGAACACCAGTATGAATCATGAGTCAAGCTGACCCAGTCAGTCATGCTGACATTGAACAGTCCATCTGCTGCAAATGCCACAGCAATGACAAAAAGAATGCAGGAAATGAAACTACTTCATGAATAATACTCCAGCTTTTTAAAATTAAAAAAATATGTGACTAGCAAAAACACAGAATACCAAACACCCCTTCTCTAGTGTGTATTAGCTTCAAGTTGTGGATGAAATTTCCCGTCAGTAGGACTTGCATCTTTTTGGTTCTCTAGTTTTACTGTATTTTACTGCAATTAATGACTATGCCAACTACACAGTGGCATCAATGTATCAATTCTGAAGTGTGTAAAGCTTCTAGCAGGACAAGCCAGAACACAGACTCAGAGACCACAGGTTAGGAATAAAGTGTTCTTTTATTTAAGGAGAAAAAAAATGGAGGGTTGCATGGTGAGAAAGGGAACGGGCAAGAATTTGGTTAACAGGTGCAGAGGGTGCAGTTCCAGGGTCTGAGAGACAATCACATTGTTTCATTCTGTCACATGTCACATTATAGCAAAACTATCAGCTCTGCAACACAACAGCTATTTACACAGTGTTATGCTGTCTGCTTTTTCTTTATTATTGTAAACCTTACCCCTTTGTTACACTGAGCCACGTTCAGATAACAGGTAACAGGCAAGGATGTAGTATTGTCTATATTAACATTTAGCTGAAATGCTTCTTTTGGACATGGTAAAAAAAGCCTGGTGAGGACATGATGAAAGAAAGATGTATGAAGAACTTAATTAGGCCGTATTAACAAAGGTATTGACCATGGCATGACTAACACCTATTTGCGACTTCATTGACGAAAGTTTAGATGAGGTTCTGACTAAGTTGTTATTGACATGTCACTTCATTGTTGCTATTGAATTCTCAGAATGACCTCTTCAGGCTCGTGCTAAACCCATGATAGGTCCATGCCACATTGTAGAAGACCAAATTAAGTTGCTATTACGTTCTTCTAATACATACCATGTTAGTAGCATGCATGCAGTACGATATTAGCTCATCTAAGTTGGATTCAGATTATAAATACTGGATATAATGTCTTGCACCATCACTTCATGATGAAAAACACTGTACATGTTTTTATACCAACCCAACAGATGCAATGACAACATAGTGTCTTGGTTGAGCATCATGAGAGGGGATAAATCTCAGGCTGTTGTGAGGGCTTTATAGCATGATTTGACCCACTGTGCATGCCTTCAGCTCTAAAACCAGAAATTTTTAAAATCTACTGTATGTCTGTAGTCAATGTTTTCACACTCACGGAGAGAGTGTATGATATATGTTAAGCTATTTTCTGTTTGTATCTGCCATTGTTGACCCTGATTTTCTTTTATCCAGGTGTTTAAATTACTAGGTAGTAAAGTTAAAATAAAAGCCAGACCTAAGCCAGCTCTATCACTATGATCTGTACATTTCATTAAAAATTCTTTCTTTGTGTAATCCTACAGAATTGTTTCAAATATGTTGTATTTATCCATGTAAGACAAGAAATATTATTATATGTATGTAAAATTTTGGTTCAACATAAGAAACATGCACTAAAGTTATGTCGCTATGACAGTCTGCTACATTGTGTATAAAAGAGGATTAATTTTTATCAGCCCCAAGGGAACAAATAAAACAGATTGAGGAAAATTCGCTCAGCTTTTATCATCTTTCCAAAATGCTGCTCATGCTACTGTACATCACAAATCCCATGTGGTACCCATGATTGATTAGTCTTGCATGAGCTAGAGTAATGTCACCCTTTCAAACCCAGAGAATCTGACCAACTGTAGTCCATTAAACTCCTACCAACTGATGGCTACGTTTTTTTTTTTTTAGTTTAACACTTGTGTACACTCAAAAATAGGGTGAATGCTTACATCTGAATTGGTCTCTCTTCCCTTACACAGACTGACAGGTTCAGGAGGCATCGGCATCCTGACCTTAATATAGGCCAAACATACATACAGACATTTTAAAAATCAATTTAAATCTTATAATATGTAGGACTCTACAAAGTATGATCCATCATTTACATGTGCCAAGAGCTGTGTGTATGTGTGTGTGTATGTTTCTGTGTGTGCATTTGTGCATGACTGTGTGCGAGTAGGTGCCTAAAGGTATGTAGGTTTTGGCAGACCTCAACAGCTGCTCAATATTCTTCACCTCTGGCAGCAATGCAGTGGCATCCATGACAAGGGAATGGACTTATGGGTAATTTGAGAGACAACGGGGACATATTCATCCAATTAGAGATCATAATCTGATCACTCGGCACCCTTGAGACCTCCTGCTTGGCTTGAATGGATTTAGGACCATTCTGATTAAGTTAAGCTGCTCTGGAGTGGCACAATATGTCCACTCATCTCCTCACAGAGACGGAGCTTACTGATACCTGCTATCACTCACACCGACATAGAGTGATTCAAAATAAAGAACTACCCACTGAGGCCAATATTGGTAATGACAGGAAATACATAAAGCAGAATAAAGACAATATAAACCCTTATAATGCTTTAGCGTGTGACTTAGAGTGGATAATAGAGAAGAATGAAGTTTGACAAAAACCATAAAGGCAATTCTTTCCAATCATTTACACATCTGCATTCAAAGTAATTATTATGTTTATGTACTGTTACTATGTTTTCTTTGTGTAAAGTGATTCTCTAACCAACATGTCATATTACTGACATGACACAGAAGTTCATTTGTAAAAATTTAATGAGAGACATCTTACTCTCACTTATCGAGCCTATCCAATGAGGCTCAGGGCATAAGGCAGGGTACATCCTGGACAGGGTGCCACTCCATTGCAGGGCACACACATAAATTCACACACTCACTCACAGACAACGGGCAATTTTGGGAAGGCCAATTAGCCTAATCTGCAGGTCTTTGGACTGTAATGAGAGACATAATGACAAAAAACAGTGCATCAGGGAAACCTAAGCAACAATGGCTAAATGGATCCAGAAATCTCTGTATTGATAAAATCCCAATCCATGCCACAGCTCATTGCAAGTAATTTCTTACTTATATTATTATTATACTTATAAATGTTCTCAGACAATTCTTTAGCCAATGTGGGTGTCTCTCTCTTAGTGACACAGGCAGCCTGTCAAAACCCACCAGATTCTGGCAGATATAAAAGACTCTCAAACCTTCATGATTATATATTTGTTTTCTCATCATGACTATGACATGGTTGGTTAAAAGATTTTAGACACTTCAGTTCTGAAAGTTTCAGTTATTCAAAACATATTTTACAGAAATAAATAAACAAGCACAAAGAGAGATATTTGTAGATAAATTAAGACCCCAGCAGGAACGTTTGATTGTCAAAATGTTGTGGAAATGTTAATTTGTCAACAGTACAAATATTGCAATACTGTTAGTATCAGTATTTTGAAAGTCATAAATACAAACATTGATTACATGATATTGGGGTAATTAAGCAATATTGCATGAGAAGGAGTGGTTTTATCCTGAATATTAGTATGGCTGTGATGTGGCTGTATGCATACAGTATGTGTCGATATTTAGCACAGCAGCACAATCTTGAGTGTGCTTTTTTAAAACAACACCATTTATCATCAATAGATTATGATGTGTTTGTTCATTTAACCAATTATTTGGCCAGTCAACACATATCCTTTTGCGACTGGCGGAACTAGCATTAAGCTCGTGACTGACAATTAATGACCAACAGTTATTGTAATTAACGACTGTCAAAACCAGAGGTGTCATATATTTATTAAGGGGGCACAAAATTTCATTCAAAAATTCAAAAATGTATTACTAAGGCTAATTAAATTATCTACTGAGAAAATAGAATTTTTCAGTTTTTACAGCCATGTAATTTGCACATCCCCTTCAAGCTGAATGGTCACAATGACTCTAATTACAATGCCTGTAAAGTGGAGTGATACATATAGTTAAATGTCTCAGTGCACTCATACTCTTTATCAGCACTCATGCAAATCCCGTTGTCCTATCAAATTGCATAGTTGGAACTAAACGTTCTATATACTGAATAAATGAGCCACACGATGAGTTTAAAACAACATTTATTAATAGCATTTATTTTTATTTCTCAGCTGAAAAACATCAATGAAAATATCATAGCCACTGGTCCACCGGTAACCGGCCACTGATAGCAGATGGATATATGAAAAAAAGGCTACTGCAACTAACCAACCATTACATCAAACACCAAATAAATAAATGAATAAATAAATAAATAAATAAATAAGACCACAAACAAAAATCACTTAATATCTGACAGCTGTTCTTTAAAACCAGATAGTATCCAGTTTGGATACTATATTATATGATATTATATATAACACTATATTAAAGTATTGTAGGTTCTTAGCAACCGATGTGGAATGCTGCAGTGTATAGAGTGTGACATGCCCAAACTCAATATCTTTCACTGATTATTCACCTTTATCTTGTTTAATAACATTGCAAATTGATAATTATATCTAATATCCATAAAATTCTAGGATATACAACGACACACCTGAACAGTAACTATTCAGACTATTGCTGAAAGAAATACAAATATATATAAAAAAACTGAACAAAATGTGGTTGTGATAGATGCACAAATTTTTTTTTACATATTCTTGTTATTTACATATTCTAGTTTGTTGTTGTGGTAACCTATAACAGCTGCCACTGCAGGTTAAAGTAAACTAAAATATACATTCAGTGGATTTCAAATAACAGGCTGACTTACAGAGTTTTTGTGCTCCCAAGAGCTGATGCAGTTTGCACTGTTTGGGATCAAAAAGAGGTTAAAATATCACAGTATTTGCAGATTGTTAATGCTATACTCCATTGTACACCTGAGCACAAAGTCTATGGAAATGTAAAACATAACAGAGTGCAAAGTGAGGAAATTTACCCCATACATTATAGATAAACATATAAGTAATGCTTATCAGCACTAGGTGTCCAAAAATACTGGTAGGCTATTTGAGAAGAGATGAACTGGACTGTATGATGAACACGACCCCTTTTTCCTACATTCTGCTTCAGTCGTCTCTGCAGGTAATGCTGCTGCTGGACAATCAAGCCTATAAATTTTTATATCACTTTTAAAACTGATAGCTATTGCTTTAAATTGCCATCCTCTTATTTAGACTCTCCACCCATTGCACTCCTTCAGTCTCTCTCTCTCTCTCTCTCTCTCTCTCTCTCTCTCTTGTACCTCTTCTGATAAAAGAGCACAATGGACTCTTTCACTGCTTTGTGGTGGCTGGACTGAGAGGCCTAAGTGTGTATCCTTCCCCCTTCCTGTCCCTGTGTGTGTGTGTGTGTGTGTGTGTATGTGTGTGTGTGTGTGTGCATGCCTGTGTGTATGTTAGTCTGTTCCCGAATTTCAATTAGTCATCTTTCCTCCACCCCTGAGCCTGTCTCACACACACACACACACACACACACACACACACACACACACACACACACACACACACACACACACACACACACACACAGCTCTTGATGTGACCAGAGTACCAACAGGACAACTCATTAGTCAATGCTGGGACTGTGAGCTTGAGACACACACACATACACACCTGGCACAGACAGCTACAGACACACACACACACACACACATACAGACACACATGGTGGCAGCCGAGTCCACAGCTCCAGATTTAATTAAAAGGGGGTTATATCTCCGTGGGAAGTTCTCATTGTGTCAGCCTTGCCTCACCTGCGAGGTTAGTGTCGATTTAATACACCCTCTTTACACACTGACACACTCTCTCAGTATCTCGCACACACGAATGCTTTATTACACTCTAATTCATTCATTCATTCATGAACATTCTTTTGCATGCACAAATATTTAAACATACAGACATTCCTTATTTTTATTACTATGAAATATATTAATGTAATCAAACAAATATAAAACATTCTTGATTGAGGAAAAACCATTGGAAAGGTATTGGGAGGTGTGTACAGGGGCATGGGCTCTTGAATCTTCTTGTTTGGTTCAAAATAAAGGGGGGGGGGGGATCATTTTATTTACCCCTGAAATTCACCACCATCCTTGTCATGTTGTCATATATATTCCCCAAAACTAATGCTGAGGAGGCACTATGTGAAGTGTGTGAGGCTGTAAACGAACTGCAAAACAAATATCCTGTTAGATGGTTGATTATGTACTGTATTATGTACACACATTATTTTATTTGCTTAACATCCTTTTTTTCCCATAATTTTCCTTGGAATTTTACTAAATTTTGTCTCCAGTGTAGTGGTAGCTAATTCTCACCTGTCATCAGGACACTCCCACATCAAGTGTACAAGTACCACTCAGGGAGGGCCGAAGACTATCACGTTTTCCTTTGAGTCATGGGTCGAGGTTATGACACCGCTGGGAGTGGCGTAGCAAACTTGGACAGCGCTATCAGCTCCATTTGCTTGCGTGTGCTCAGAGCCTGGGATTGGCTTAGAGCCACGATTAATGTTACCGCCTTGCCACTCAGGGGCCACTTGCTCAGCATTCTTAATTGCCACCAATGTTCAAACGCTGTTCATAAATTTCAGTTCAGCATTCAAAACAATAATTTCTCAGCACCTGTTCGGAAACGACCAAGACCTCATGACTGGGAGACAAAAGTCAGTTTTGATCAGGATCAGCAACTCCAGTGCCACCCCCAGGGCTGTGTGCTCAGTCCACTGCTGTTCACTCTGCTGGCTCACAAATGAACACCAATGCACAGCTTGAATTACATCCTAAATTTAACCACTGACACAACTGTGGTCAGTCAGCATGCAGAGAGGAGGCGCAGTGGCTAACAGTCTGTTTTAAAGCCAACAACCCTTATCTGAACGTAGACTTAAGAAGAAAACAGAAAGACCACTCTCAGATAAACATCAACAGCTCTTCAGTAGGGATAATCATGACAACCAAATTCCTTGGTTTTTAACTGGCAGAGACCATCCACTAGTGCCTCAACACCAGCTCCATAGCCAGAAAATAGTTTTTAAGAAGGCTGTGAATAGATATCTTCCATCCTCACCACATTTCACAGAGGGACTACTGAAAGCATCTTGAGCAGCTGCATCACTGGGTGTTTTGGGAATTGCACTGCTGCCAGTGACAAGATGCTGCAGACATAGTGAGGAGAGCTGAGAAGATCACTGGGGTCTCTCACCCCCCATCACAGACATTTACACACTGCACGCTGAATCTGCAAGGCCACGAGCATTGTGGATGACCACATGCACTACTCACACAAACTCTTCACACTCCTGCCATCTGGAAAAAAGGTATTGTAGCATTCAGGCTCTCACAGTCTGACTTGTTAACAATATCTTCCCAGAAGCCATTGGATCCTGCAGTATTTAGGGACTGGGCTGACACCAATCCACCCACCTACCTGCTTAGTGTACTGCTACACTTTCTCTTATCTCAAGTCTCCCTTTCTCTCTACCAACACAAAAACAAACAAACAAAAAAAGCATAAATAAAAATGAAGGTAATCACAGGTGCATCATCACATTTTACCTCCTGGTTCCACCAGTCACTCTCCTTCTAGAAGATCCTGCCCCCACTGCCATACCTGGGTTGCAATACCAAATTAAAAGTTTGTCACATACAGTGAAATGCTTATAAAGCTGTAAAACCTGGAGTAGAAGGGTGTGGGGAGAGACATAAGAGGCAGCAGGATTTTGGCAGAGCTCCAGGATTACATTTATTCAGTTTACACTTTTCAGCACACTTACAAAAGCTTAACAATACAGGACAAAAATATAAAGGGTGGTCGATCCCACAATTTCAGCTTTTGAAAGTTTTAAAGTTCACACACTGTGTTATGTGTGTGGGGTGGTAGATGTCTTGGATTTTTTACACCCCGTCTTTCCTGCCACTTACAAGAGTGCCTGGAATCACAGAGAGACACAAATAAGTAGACTAGAGGTAATAAGACACAGGGAAATCATTGAGCATTTCCTGTCAGTTTGACCTGCCTGCTTTCCATCCACAGATGATGCTCAACAATGGCACTGAAGCCACAGACTTGTATGCACAATAAAGCTATGTTTTCTTTCTATGTAAATTTAAACTTTCTGTCCCAGAAAAAGATCAGCTCAAATAAATAAAGCCCAATATCTTCATGATGAGTGTATGTAAACTTTGCCGTGGTTTAACAATAATTTAGCAATTTAAATCTAACCACTTTTTTCACCACATAGTGACACTAGTACATTTCTTACTGGTACAGTGCCATGTTTTTGCGGTTTAAGAAGTGGCATACTGGTTCACCCCATGGGTCAGCACTTACAGGTTTTACAGACTATGTTTTTTTTTTATGCAACCCTCCACATTTGTTTATATCCAGGCTTAGGATTGGAATCGAACCCCAGTCTTTTGCAAGACCCACAAAAATACTCACACTGTGGTTAAAGGGGACTTTACAGAGACATCGATTATACTGTAGTAATTTCTTTACAGAGACATCGATTACACTGTAGAAATTTATTTAATATCGCCCCCACTGGCATTTTATTGTGTTTTGCATTTTTTTATTTACTAATTAGTATTCACAGGACAAAACATACATTTTAGATACAGTAGATCTATTGTAGTTACATCAAACTGCCAGACAGTGGTGCTGGACTTGATGCTTCTCACTTAAGCTGATATTGTAAATGGAAAATTCCACTTAAGATCAGAATCACCCCTCTATTTAATTTTATTTTTTTACATTTATCCTTTTTTTAAGTAGCATGATTTGAGTGTTCACCAATTACTGTGCATAAGAGTACTGCATATTAAACGTTTTGAGTCATGAAATCAATGTAATTATGGAACTGCTGGACTTAGGTACATTATTCCAAAAAGGGCAAGCCACAATCTAGTTTAGGCGTTAAAGACAAGGTTTATTTGCCAAAAATAATATTGAAATGTGATTGAATAATTGGCTGCACATTTCTTAATGTATCGCATGGAAAGCAAAGAAAGACAAAAAAGATGGGAAATCGAGGATTGTATGTTCTTAGCATAGTTTCAATATTTGAAAACAAATATTTTACATCAGTTTAACAAATGTTATCACCTAGTAATGCAGTTTGAATGGTATATTAGCCCTTTTTTCTAGAAATGTTAATAAACAAACAGATTTTATATCTAAAAAAAAAATAGAGGGAAAGCAACATTTGAATCCCTATTATGCCACAGCCATCCATGGTCGAAAGTCCAAGAGAGCAGGATTGGCCTTGCTTTCAGGGAAAGAAGGGTGACATACTCTCTCTTCCCTATTTGTCACAGTGACACTAGCATCTTGTGGGTGTCTGTGGACTCATGCATGCAGAAGTAGGTAAATAGTGTTTCTCTTGATGTTGCATGAGCAGCAGGTTGAAAAAATGTAGTTGGATAGCTTCCGCGGAAGCATGTGATAGCATTCACTCTCTCTGGTTGTAGCTGCTATGTGACAGCAGAGAGCTGTCTGCTGGGTGGGAGTTGATCATGAATAAATTAGGGTAAAAATTGGCATTGAAAATGAACAATCAAGGATTAACAAAAGTACCAATTTGAACCGGGGTAAATTTTGAATTTGACACCTTTTTTCTAGTGTGTTAATTGAACATTGCTAG
Organism: Heterobranchus longifilis; assembly: GCA_028570985.1. Lineage (NCBI taxonomy): Eukaryota > Metazoa > Chordata > Actinopteri > Siluriformes > Clariidae > Heterobranchus > Heterobranchus longifilis. The sequence continues at coordinate 4,580,610 of JAOVVB010000015.1, read as the reverse complement.
TGTTAAGAACTGAAAATATTTTTACTAAACCATATTTCACCAAAAAAATGTTGAAATGGATAAATGAAACGCTTGCAAGTTAAAAAAACAAAACAAAACAGAAAGCTCTATTAATAATAAAATAGAAGCAGAGCAAAAAAGCAAAAAAAAAGAAAAAAGCAAAAAGGGTAATGGGGCAAAATAGAGGTCAAGGGCTGAAGAACACAGCTGATTAAACAGACCTTCGGAGAAAAAGAAACAAAAAAAAAGAAACCTGTTAACAAACCAAAGATCATACAAATGAGTACACAACTGAAGGTGCAAAGTGAACATAGGCTTAACAGGGTAAGGCAAAGAAGCAAACCAAACTTAGTAACAAATTGTACGAACAGAGAGGCTAGGAAGCCACCCATACACATGGCTGGTACTGTAAGTGGAGAGTTCCCTGCCTGAGTGGTGGTTATGATCACATGATACTGGTGTTAGTTAGTCTATTCCAAAATTATTTTCTTTTTTGTATACACCGAAGATTTATGTTTGAGATCAAAAGACAGATTTCAAATAGATAGATAGATTGATAGATAGATGGCATTTTTTTCTGAATCTACGCATTTTTCAAGTAATCAATAAAAAGTGGAACATGACCAAATGCTGCCGGTTTCTTGCTGCTCAGGTGTGTCATCTAGAATTTATTCTTGAAACAATCAATATAAGTAATTCTTAATGTTTACTCCTGGTTTAAGCCATGGATTTGACATTCATTTGTTGTTGATAGGGCTAAACCCATATGGAGAACAGAGAGCTTTCTATGGAATAACAGCAAGCCATTTTAATGATAAAAAAGAGATAAGATTAATCAGAGCAACTGCACAAGCATTGGGCATAGTCAATACAACAATTTGAAATGTCCTGATGAAGAAAGAACCAACTGATATACTAACAATCAGAAACTGTACCAGAAAACAGGTTGGGTCCAGTCTTGCATGATTAATAATAAATAACAACAAAAAGACGATCTCAATTCATACATACGTGATCTAATTTTTAAAGGACCACCGTTTCACTTTTTAGTATTTCCCTGCATTCAATCTGCAATCCCAGATGCTATATCAGTCACACTCATTGGTGACACTCACGCAGTGTAAAACAAAACACTGTTAATTCACCACTCAGGCCATAGATTAACAAATGATTCAGTCAAAACTCGATCGCTTCTCACTTCTTGTTTCCTCATTTACGGCATTCCACTGTCAATCAAGTGACATGGAAACAAGGAGGCAGACCTACTGTAAGAAGACCAATCATTTTACTTGGTGGAGTAGGAATAAAATGCCATTTTCATGCCAAATCCCTGAGCATAAAACTGTGTTTTGCACACTCACTTCCATCCTCAAACTCTTACTCATGTGCTTAAATTGTATTTACTCTCACTTAAACTTAATTTTAGCTCACTCTCCTGCATGAGCTCAATATTAAAAGCTGTATTCGATCAATTCCATCCAATCAGAGGCTAGTAGAGGGACAGAAGCATCCAATCAGCTTATTGGCTCCGTCCAATGCTCTCTGTGTCCCTCAATATGCATTTGTTAAACTGTTACATTTTCTTCTGTGCTAGAATATACTTTATCATTGAATGTTATTTTATATTAGTATATTAGTTTAATCACATCTGTTATTTTTCTAAACTTTTAGCAAAATTTCCTGTTCAAACGAAATATTTTACATTTAGTAAAAAAGTTGATACAGCATGTACCCAATCCAGTTGTCTCCCATTTTAGCCCATTGATGTCATTGATTCAAGTAATTGTTTTTCTATGAAAACAAGTTTGCCTAACAATACCCCAGGATTAAAACACACAAACTTTACTTAAAAGAACTTCATTCTTCCCAAACTAGTCAAAGTTAATTTTGCATAAAATAATAGAATATAGGTTTTATTTTGCTTAAATGTCAATAAAATACTTGGAGAACACCAGCTGCTTATCAGTCTCTTACCGATTTTTACATTGCAATATCATAATTTTTAAAAACTATCAAAGATGAACAGTTTTCTTTTTTCTCAATGTATCAAACCCCAAAAGAGTCTATGGCAACAGGAGTTTGTTTTTCAACATGTGAATCCGAGGCAGCATGTCTCTCCAAGTCCAATAAAAATTGTTTGGATGGCTTCAAAGGTGTACATCCAGTCCTTTTGGAATTCAATGTACAAAGCACAGACCAGACTAAACATCACCCCTAAAGCTGTTGCACAGTCACCCAGACCCTCTAGGACTACAGTCCCCTTCAATACCACAGACAACTTCAGCAGCTTGTTCATGCTCCACCAGTAGCTCCAAAAGTTATGAATAAAATAAAATATATTCATAAGGCTATATACCACCAGCATAATGTAAAAGACTGCTTCTGGAATTCTAATGATGGGTTAAAGTATTGTTTCGAAACATTTATTGTTTCATATTCTAGACAGGCAGTTGTTACAAATATACTACGCTATTGTTACAAATATACTGTATGAATATATATCAGCCACCGCCCGTCTATGTTAATGTCTTTCAAATTAAATTAATGGGGTATCTACTCATCCAAATAATTTAACCAATATAACACTGGTAGATGAGAATTAGCAACTCTGATACCACACTAACATGACAGTTTTTATATCCTTTGACTTGCTGAAGCATGAGTAATCTGTAACTGTTAAACACTTCTGAATTTACCTCAAACTTTTGTTAGTTAAACGCTTGCGTGTCAGTGTGTGCTCGAGTGGACCAGGATGATGTTACTGGGCAAAAATCATGTCAAAAAATGGAGAAAAAAGAAAGATACAGTTATGAACAATTAGCTCGCTAGCTCTGGTAAATCTAGCCCCAGCTTGTGCCCCTCGTGCACTGCCTTAAATAGTATACCAGTCACAGAAATAACCTGCAAATTAACTGTTACCCCAAAACAGTTTTTAAATACAGACAACACTCAAATTGTGAAGGCATGTTCAGAAGGCACAAACACAAAACTGTATTTACTCAGTTTCTCTGGAAGTGTAGCTTTGGTAAAAGCAATTTAAATTGCTTTATGAAAAATATATTTCATGAATATTTATGAAGCTTTAGCTTCTTTTTGAGGAAACGTAGAATGACACTGACAATAAGCTGTAATACTAACTTAACAACATTTACAGGGCAAGAAGTCCGCTCCACAGGTGTTACAATCCACCCTTTATAGACTGTGAAAAAGTCAATCACAAATTTAGAAGCCATACCACAAGATTCAAACCGCTCATTATTAAAATACAAAAATGAACCACAAAAGTTATGGAAACAAGACTAAGGCCTTGTTCACACGGGCGTTAAAATCGAGCGTTTTTCTTGCGTTCGTAGCGTCCGGTGAGTGCGGCTCAAGCGCCGAGTGTTTTCTACACATAGGATTCAATGAGAGTGTTCACACGGGCTTTGGTGACGTGCGTTT
>JAOVVB010000015.1:4542783-4554717 GCA_028570985.1 Heterobranchus longifilis | reverse complement strand
CCCGACAGAAACCTGTCGTATAGGTTTGAGCATTTAAAAAAAAAAAAGTTTCTCAGCGGAAGCAAGAGAAGAGGTCTCTTCCGCCTGATCAGAAGAAGCACCAAAGCGATCTTGAGAAGCGGATGCAAAAGTCTCCCGATCCAACAAGAGCGCGAGAGAAATTGCGAACCCGTCTCACGCCAGGAGTCCAGATCCCCAGGAGTGAGCCGCGGCTTGCGATTTCCCTTTAAAAAACACAAGCCGGGCGTCCGAGGATAGCCTGCTCTTCCCCCAAACACTCAACGCAGAAAGCATGGCGATCATCATGATCAAGAAGTTTCTCGCATAGAGGTAAACATCTTTTGACTAGAGCCATTTTTACTTTTGCTTTCTCCTGGTTATTTTTTTTTAACTGCAGCGCATTGGGCCTCCAAGTGGTGCAGTGGTAAAGCGCTCGCCTGATCATACGGAGATCGCTGGTTCGATACCCGGGTGATGCTGTTAACCTCTCACAGCCGGAGGCCTAGAGAGAGCTGATTGCCCGAGCTCTCTCAGGGGGAAGGGATGAGAGGTACTAGTGATCCCACATTAATGACAGCTCTACTAGCCAATCAGGGGCGTCTGTGAGATCGCGTAGGCGGAGGGAGCGGATAGCGCTGTTCCTCCGAGTGTGTTACGCCGCCCCCCAACGGTGTGTGAGCGAGCAGTTCGAAAAAAATGGTCGGGGACGCCACGTGGATCGGTCTGCGACCCTCCCGACTGATTGGCAGTGGAAGCTTGATGTGGGAGCCTCTAGTGACGGAGTGGAATTGGATACTACTAAATTAGGGGAGAAAATTGGAAAAATTCGGAAAAAAGGGGGATAAAGTTTAAAAAAAAAAACTGCAGCGCAGTACTTCAAAGAAAAGATGCACACACAATGCGGTCCTTGTAGACAAAAAGATTTGAGGATGTTTCCGGTTCATGTCTATTTATAACCTCCAGGTGCAGCTAATCAAATGACGTCACCTGACCGAGGTTATATATGCCAAATATATTTTTGCCTGTTTGACACACATGTCTCAACAACCGGTTACGCAAAGAGCTTTCGCAATAGCGTTATTACGCAGCATCGAGTGTAGCTTTTGAAAGGGAACCCTGGGCAGGATGTAGCAGGATGTAATGCAGCCCAATGTTAAATGCATCATCCACCGACCTGTTTGCTTGGTAGGTAAACTGAAGGGGAATTAATAACTATTCTGTGATGTTCTTTAAGTTGGGCTTATTTCAGCGCTGAAATATCAGCGCTAAGTGGCATAAGTGAATTTTAACATGCTGGAGTTGTTTTAAGACAAACCTTAATCCTTATTTGATCTACTTTTTTTTATTTCTCATCTGTGATTATACAGAGCGTAGATACTCAAGGCATAAGATACTCAACCTTAGAATTTTATGTTTAAATTATTTTTTTAATAGTTTTTCTGTACAGAAAAAAATGTAAATGAGCTTCACCCTGAAATATTAATATCAATGATCACATTATTTTTAGCTTTAACTTTTTACCTCTTCCTACAAATTGATGTCATTGATGTCTTTTTTGTACTGCACTGTCTTCAGTCAAAAACCTATTATATAATTAATTTACAAATTTTACTGTCACATCTAAAAAAAAATAAGATTTTTATTTATACTGTAATTGTCTTTAAAAAGTGAAACTCAAATATACATATGTTCAGGGAAGTTCAAGGCAAATTGTGACTTGAATGAAGGCACAAAACCAGTTGACATTTTTAGAACTCATTTCAGAAGACTCAAGTACTGCACATTATTGTGACAAGACGCTTAGCTGCTGTAAAACATTTAAATAGTGCAAATGCTTAAAGGAAAGCCATACATCCATGAATGATGATCCTAGCTGAGGTGGCTCCTATCGTTGCTCAGGTGTACTGTGAAAACAATCTACCTTGATGGTATACAAACACTAGTGAAATGCTGTGAAAATTGCATCCGTTTACATAGAGAACTAAGGATAGATTTTACTCTCATAACTGTGTTCTGTTATTCTGCACAAAGGTCCCAGTTTGACTTGATCGTCGTATGTGTGTGTATTGCATAGTGATTGGTTTAGTAGGAGAACATTTTGTTTTCCCTGAATGATCCAGATGGTCCACTTCTGTTTGGAGGTGCTGCAATTGCGGCTCACTTTCTGCTGGTCTGGATGTTTACACATAGATATTATAAAGATCTGCAAAAGAATTTATTATCCCCAATAATTTTATTTGGATATTGTAGATTTGTACCCAACAAGTGCTGCAGTAAAGACCATTTTGTCTTCATTTCAGAAGGCTTTTCCATGATATTCTCATATTACACATCTTTTAAGAAACTTGACCCCTGTCCCCTTGGCCTCATCCAAGATTTTAATGAACATCCGTTTAAGTTGTAATTTCTCTTGTCACAATACTATAGGGAGATTCAACTAATCAATTTTAACATGTACTGTATAATGTTTATCTTATGAAGTACTGTATGAGAAGGCATATCAGAAAAAAAATGAGGAAAAAAAAAATGTAGCTATGTGACAGTACAATGGCCAATAAAGATTTTTTATTCTATTCTGTAAATGTATCTCAGCATGCCATCATTACTAGCTAGTGCAATTCATTTCTCACACAGACTGCAGAGCATGATGACAGATTAGGCAGAAGCAAGTAAATGAAAGTGGGAAGTAAAGATTTATTTAAGTTTTTTCAATGCAAAATACCAGTCAATCAGTCAATACCAGTCAATAGAGGAATGTAGTGGATAATATTATCACCCCAATACTCTAGGGTCAAATTCGATCCTGGGTTCAGGTCACTATTGTTGGGGAGTTTTCCATAAAAAAACATTGGTCAATATGAGCATTAGCTACACATGAGCTCTCACATATTAAATTAGACATGATATTGCAATTTAAGGGAAAGAACATAGAAACAAACTATTTCCTAAAACTGTTCACAATGACCTTGTGATTTTTTGCTCTTTTCATATTACTATTTTGCCCCCCTTTTATTGACTTCCCTGTACCCTATATCTGTTTTCATGGGTTCCAATGGCAGGCCCAATTGTTGAAGCAGAGACAAATCAGGTTGCTCTCTCACTATTTCTCCTCTTCAGACCTGACCTAAATTGTTCTGCTGCTCTCTATTCACCTGACACTGCCTCTCTCTTTTACTTTTCTTCATATCTCTATCTTTCATTAAACCTTTGTGCCCATCTCTCTCTCTCTCACTCTGGAAGAAGATATTTTTAAAACAGATTTAAACAGTGTTATTTCCAGACTATTACACATCATAATCACTGAAATTTAAATTGATCAGTAGATCAATAACAAGATGGAAAACAAGTTATTAAAAAAATAATGACTGAAAAGTAAGGGGGCATTCCTAGAAAATAAATAAATAAAAACTGGGGTTGGTGTTCACCTTTCAACATGACAACAACCCTAAACATAAAGCCATAGCTGCACTGGACTAGTGCAATCTCTTTTAGTGAAACCCATACTTAAATCTGCAAGAAAATTGTGTTTCTCCAGTCTGACAGAGCTTGTGCAATTTAAGAAGTTTAATGGGCAATGTTTAAAAAAAATATTTTTATTAAACTTTGTATGACAAAAATTTAGCAATTTACCGTGCAATACTATACTATAGGTATATTTACTGTATAAAGTCACTATAAAAATACTCAAATTTATTAAACAATTTAAAGAGTTTATATAGAGTTACTGGATATATAGAGTTTATATATAGTTTAACTTTATATTTCAATACAAAAAATATATATTAGACGTTGCACCTCTAGGTTTCAGGTTTGATTCATACCTCTGGTCTGTGTGCATAGAGTTTGCATGGTCTCCCTGTGCTTGGGGGGTTTTCTGTGGGTACCTGCTTTCTTCCCACAAATACATGCAGATTAGGCTTATTGGCATTGCCAAATTGCCTATAGCGTGTGAATGAATATATGTATGTCTATGTGCCCTGTGAAGAATTGGCACCCCATCCAGAAAGTGCCCTAAGTCCAGGAAGTGCCCTAAGTCTTCTAGGATTGGCTTTAGGCCCCTCATGACCCTGTATACAGAATAAAGCAGTATAGATAGTAAGTTAGTGAGTAAATATTTATATAGAGGAAACCAATCAAGTCCAGAGAGAACATGCAAAATCCATGCACACAGACCTGAGATGGGAATCAAATCCAGAACCTGGAGGTGCAAGATGACAGTACTAACCACTAAGGCACCATGCTACCCCATTTAAATATCTACATTTGTATATCATTTTTATAGAATGAGACTTACAAAACATATCCATAATTTTAACAAGCTGTATGTAGTGTTGATTGCTTTCAGTGCTACAGATGTATTAAAAAATAAACCCTGTGTGTTGAATTAGTCATGTATCAACACAATGATTGGTCAAGCTGCTTAGCTTTGGCAACAGCAACAAGAGAGTTCTAATCCTTAGGTATTTACTGCTGCTTAGGTACTACTGCTCTTCCTGAGCTGTTGAAATTTATAATCTCTTGGATATTTTAACAACATGACCTAACAAAACACTAGAACTGATACATCTTAAAGTGTGAAGAGAGCCTTTTTAGAAAACATGTTAATATGCCACATAAAAATTTGATTCAGGAAATATTATATATGAACAGTTTGCTCTTTCATTTGAAGCAAGAAGTACTGCAATCTGAGAATATGTTGTGTTTTCTTTCAGTCACAAGTGTGTTAAAAAGCAAAAGTGTCACCATTTTTTAGGGGCAGTGGCGGTTCACAGTTAAAGCTGTGGGTTAATGATCAGAAGGTCAGGGGTTCAAGTCCCAGGATTATGCAAAAAAAATCATTTCACTGTGCTGTAAGGTTCATGTGAAAAATCATTTATTATTATTATCATTAATAAATTGTTTGGGTGTAGTGTTTAGCAGGGCCGGACAGAACACAAACACAGAAAACAGCAGTTTAGGGAAATAAGTGCTCCTTTATTCACAAAAATATTTGCAATGGATAGGGTAAATCACTTATTGGGGAGCAGTTGAAAGAATAACCTGGAGATCTCCCAGAACAGCAACAGCTGGTCTTAGGTAGTTGACAGGGCAGGCAGTAGAAGGCAGCAAGGTTGAGATGCAGTACTCTTCTCATCAAGTTGTCCTGAGTTACAGGCTTTCTTGGCTCTATAACAAAGTGAGTAGAAAAAGATAGCACATGAGTGTTATATCCAATATACCCCACTTACCCATCTGGTGTTGGCTTATCCCTTTTTCAGGTGCTGTTGCCACCAGGATGGTAGGTGATGTGCTGCCTTTGGCCACAGGGAGTTGACACAGGGAGAGGCACTCTGTGCCTTGTTTGCATGAGGTGGAGCTGTCCATGGTTCTGAACCTATGCTGGGTGTTCCTCTGCTTGGTTGAGTGTGAGGGTGACAGATAGTAAGAGACATCGGCTCTAGACCCGATGTCACATTGGGTTATATGATTTTTTCAAAACTTATAAATCCACCCCACACAGTTTGGATACATGTACATGTGTTTTGTTTGCTGTTGTGGTTGCTGTTATTTATGTATTCAATTTAGTATTAATAAAATGTTGGATGGGATTTTTTTTGATGAGTATAAATATTTTATGCATATTCATATTTAATGATATGGAAGTTTTACTTTATATTTTAAATAAAAATACAAAAAAACATACTAGAAGTTGCACCTCCAGAGTCCAGGTTCGATTCCCACCTTGGGTCTGTGTGCATGGAATTTACATGGTCTCTGCATGCTTCGTTGGATTTCACTAGAAGCTCCGGTCCCACAGTCTCATGCAGATTAGGCTAATTGGAATTCCCATATTGCCCATAGTGTCTGAATGAGCGTGTAAGTGTGTGTATATGTTTGTGTGCTCTGCAATGGATTAGTGTCCTGTCCATATGCCCTAAGTTTCCTGGGATAGGCTCCAGGCCCCCTGTGGCCCTGAATACAGGATAAAGCTGTATAGACGATGAGTGAGAATGAGTGATATATTAAACGTTTTGAACTTCCACATTTCAGACAAATCACAAGATTCCATTCAATCAGAGTTTTGAACCACAAACCAACATCTCCTAAAATGACAATTGCATTGTATTTTGCTTTCTTTCTGTTGCATGATCAGTAACACAAAAATATGTGCAAAACAGCAGGCGGTTTGAGTGAAGATTTGAATATTGCAAAATGTGAGTTTGCTACATTTTTATTAAAATTCAAGCAACATATTTTTTATACTAAATTGCATACCTAGATAACCACAAACATAACTGCAGGCTGATTGATCTATTCTCCCAAAAATGTGGGAGATGGGGTTTTTGATCTTTTGTCATAAGGTGACTACCATGACAACAATCGATGACGGGATATTGTTAACTGACATTGCTATGTATTTTTCACTGCTTATTACATTTGAGCATTTTAGAGCCAAACAACAAAAAAAAAAGGTTACCTAATGATTACCTGATTACCTACATAATTATCTGATATATTGTCACACAGATACAAGAGCAAACTAGCAATTCATAGCTATGTTCTATTTAATATTTTCATAAAATGGGATATGTGGTGGACTTCATAACTTCAAAAGAGCAATAAGTTTGTGAAAATGAAGATGTTAATAAGGATATTCATTTTCAGAATTTTACTGTAATTTGTGATCATCACTCGATTAAGTCAGACAGTGTACAGATATGTAATTCCTCTTTAATGTCATTTGCTAGCAAGAGCATTATGTCATTCAGTGCTTCTGTTGCAAGTGAGACGATACTGTGGAATATGCTTTTCTTTACGTTTAAAAAAATGTGCAGGTAGCGTTGACTAATACTGACACTTTCAGCCTTCTAATTAATAGCTAACTAACTGTTCTGATTCAGGCTTATATAAGAAGGTAGTTAGCTTTGTAGCTCATGGCAGCCATGAACAAAACAACATGAAAGTTGTGACAGTTCAGACGCATTACGGGATGACTTATAAGTAATTGCTAAGAAAAACAAATGATGGTTAAGATGGCATAACCTTATCAGTTGTGTCTTCCTGCTGAAAGTGCTTAAGTAACTGGTTTTGATGGCTTTTCACTCCAAAGTGCCATGGCAGACAGATGTTGTGATGTCATATGCAAAAAAATATAGCTCTTTTAAAAGTATCACAGAATTCACACTTCCATTACCCAAACAATGTCGACAAAATATTAAATATCAGTTTCTTCATTTGAAAAAAATAAAATAAAATAAATCCTCAAAACAATTAAGTGTTGTCACTTAAAACATCAGGTACATTTTTCTAAACACTGTAAAGAAATATTTCCCAATTTCTTAATATTAAGTTTCCATATAGGATTTTTGAGTTGTCAGTCATATATTTGCTAACTTTCAATGGCTAACTTTCTGTTTGTAAATAAAATGTGAACAATTATAAGCAATTGTTCTCAGGCAGATTATGCAACTTTTTAGTTCATGACCTCTCCCCATATCATTTCACTAATCAATCTTTCCTCTCTTTTCTTTCCACTTGATGGATTTAGAGGAAGAGCTGGACTAAGCAAGCTAATGTAGCCATAATTGATTGAGGAATTGATTTTCTGTTGTTCCACTGGGTGAGAATAATTTATTTACAAATGGCTTGTAATTACACCTCTGTGTGTGTACAAAGTATAGTTGTTCTGCCTTTTTTCACTCAAGATTCATGTGACAGCAATCCATGCTGTTTATTACATTGATGTGTCATTGATCTGTATTAGGACCTCTTAGAGTTTAATAAGGCATTTAAAGGCATATATGTATTTGTGTTATTACATGATATTGCTAATGGTATTGAATAAGCCTACAAGCTTATAAGTGTATCCTAAATTTGGCGTTACAAGATTCCACATGGCATTTCAAACGTAAGCTTATAATAGATGGTTTATCCTAGTCTGTGCTGTGGAAATTCAGGATGCAAAATGGGAATACACCACATGACACCAGACATACTGAACCCGTTTCTAACTCTTCTTCTTCTAACTCTTTAACCAGCAATGGCTATGTTTCTAAATCATTTAAACTAGCAGGTATTAAATGCTTAATTAAGAAAAATGATCTTGACCCCTGTTGGCTATCAAACTATAGGCCAATATCAAGCCTCCCCTTTATCTGCAAGATACTAAAAAATGTTGTAGCATGTCTACATAGAAATAACATTCATGAAATTTATCAGTCAGGGTTTAGGCCTCATCATTGCACAAGGACAACGCTGGTTAAGTGCTAAATCACTTCAATATAGCCTCTGATCAGGGTTGTGTCTCTCTGCTTGTATTACTTGACCTTAGTGCAGCTTTTGCTCATACGACAGTATTCTTCTTAATAGATTGGAAAATGTCATAAAAGTTAAGAGAACAGCCCTCTCCTGACTCCTGATTTCATTGATCGTTATCAGTTTGTAGATTTAAATGGTGACTATTTGTGCTCAAGTGCAAAGTTTGGTGCTTCACAGGGTTCTGTTTTAGGCCCACTGCTATTTTCTCTCTTTACATGCTTCATCTGGGCAATGTAATTCATAAGTATAGTATTAGTTTACACTGTTATGCTGATGCCACAGTTATATGCCAGCTAAGCCAAATGAGAGACACCTGTCTCAATAAAGCTGAGCAATGTGTGAAGGACATTAGAAAATCAATGCTTATTAACTTCTGCTTAATTCTGACAAGACAGAAGTAAGTGTGCTTTCTAATCACATAGTAACTCTGGGTGGCCTTTCTGTTTCATCATCTACAGCAGTAAAAGACTTTGGTGTGATTATAGATTCCAGTCTCTTATGTAAAACTCTTCTAGATAACATCATTACAATAGCCTTTTGTCTTTTATCTTAAAAATATTGCCAAAATATACTATTTATTTTCACATATTTAGTAATGTATCACATGTAGAAAATAAACAGTTCATGCTTTATTCTTCTCTAGGTTGGATTATTGTAATTCTTTATTATCTGAATGTTTAACTAGGTGCATAAACAAGCTCCAGTTAGTCCAGAATGCAGTTCTCACTAGAATATATGAGCATATTATCCCATCCTATCGACACTGCATTGATCAATGTGGATATCCTAATATACTACTATTGACCTAGAAAGCACTAAATGGTCTTGCACCACAGTACCTAAGTGAAATGCTAGTGTTTTATGATCGGCCACACCTACTTTAATCAAAGGATGCAAGTCCTTTTTTCCATGCCCCATAGTAAAGAAAATAACCTTCCAATTAATGTACGGGAATTAGAAATAGTCTCAATTTTTATGTCTTTGCTGCAAACCTACAGTATTTACTGTATTTAGCCAAGCATTTTGTGAATAGATTTGTATGAAGTTAAGGAGCAGATCTGGAAGACTCATGGAAGTAGAATATTATGGTTAAATGATATGCTTGGAAGCTGTCTTCCCTCACTCTTACTGATCACTTAGGCTTGTTGATGGTGAAGTGACTGGATACTTTACAGGCCAGGGAGATCTCATGTCTTTTTTAGGTATGCTGTCATAGTTAGTCCTGGCTTGCACTCTGCTCAAAATATACATTCACCTTATACATTATGTGGCTATACCCAACCTTTCTCTCTCTCTCTCTCTCTCTCTCTCTCTCTCTCTCTCTCTCTCTCAACCTTTCTTTTTTTCCCCTTCTTTCTTTCTCTCTGCCGTATCTCCCCAAACCCTCCAATTACAGTAATGAGTGGTTGAGAGCGAGGCAGAGAGAGGCTGTGCGTGACTGGGAGGATAAATGGGGGAGAGGGAGGGAGGCATGGAAGAAGGAGATTCATCACCGCTTTTTATCCACTATGAGTGTCACTCATCCCCTGACCCCGCGCTGATTGGTCAGTGAAGATTAACAGCCAGGACCAGATGTCGAGACCTGGAGCGCTCTCTGTTGTCATACTGATTTTGTGAGAGCTGATGTGTGGGCAAGTGGGCATGTGGATTAAAATGAAAATGCCACTCGAAAAGGCTGCTCTTATCGAAAGCGCCTTGTTGTAGTAGTGAGTGCCACCATTGACATTATATTAAAAAACCACTGCCATCCTTTTTCATTATCCCTAAAACGAAAGTGAGCATTTCACACATAAGTGGCTGTATGTGGTTATTTTGACATTTCACATGTGATGAAACCTGATATAGGCACATGTCGCGTGTAAAAACAGCATTTTACATCTGATGAATTCACATGCAGTGACATTTAAAGATGCTATATGTCACTTTTTGCACGTATTAATCATTTTTTATTGCCACTGGGTGAAAGGATTGTAATTTAACCTAAAAAATGAGACCTTCCCCGACTGTCTTGGCTGCCGATAACTGATAACTAGGGCCTGACAGATGTGGGATTTTTGACACCGATACTGATTTTAGTGATATGGCAGCCAATAAAGTGAAGTTTTGAGCTGGAATGAAAATAGACCTTTTCTATGTGGATTGTGCACCAATTTTACACTGATATGATGATGCAAAGGTACTCAGAAGGCTGCTTTCTTAAACAAATAACTGCATTAAAGTATATTTCTCATTATTATACAATATACAGTTCAGGGTGCTGCAATCAGGATTTTTGGGGCCGATCACCGATCACTGGAAGCAAAACAGAGTCTATTTATTTAACTATTCTTAACAACATTGTGTATTAAGTATTAAAATTAGGAGATTAGGAGAAGTTTTCATATTGAAAAACGGAAAACACATACACCGATATCGATATATCTGTGACAGGCGGATATCGGCTGATAATATCGGCTGACCAATATATCGGTCTGGCTCTACTGATAACTATGAGTCTGAGTCCATTGCTTCTCAAGCAGTAGCTAACGTTAGCTTAGACATGGAGACCGCTAATGTACATATTTACAGGATGTATGCCTGGTTTTCACATGTTTCCAGGTAAAATGTGTTTCCTTAATGATGCAGATAGTTGCATATTTATTGCACTACAGAAGATTGACAGGAAAATAATCAGCTGCAGTTTTTTAAAGTCAAGTAATTGTTTAAGTCATTTAACAAGCAAAAATTGCCAAACTTGTGCTGGTTTATGCATCTCAAATGTGAGGATTTGCTGATTTTCTCAGTCTTCTTTAATTGTAAATTGAATATATTTGGGGTTTCGACTATTAGTTACAAGCAATCTGAAGAGTTTGGGATGGCTATTTTTCACTATTTTATGGACTAAATTATTTGATCAATTCATTTCGTTCTTGAATTGAAATTTAAAAGAAAACATTTATGCCAGGCCTCAGAACAACAGCCTGGAGGGAAGGTTAATATATCCTGTTCATGCAGCATATGCCAAGAATAATTCATTTGAGGGTATCAATTACCATTTCATAATACAAAACACTAAAAAATATGTCATGTGACCGAAAATGTGCCCACGATACTCCTGCACAGATCGTTTCTCGCAGCTTTTTGAATGAACCACACCACATGCTTTGCCTCACATTGCCGCACATTTTTGATTGTTTGAGCAGGAAATGAGTCTGCCAGGCACTCACAATAACTTCAGCATGAGTACCTGTAATCATTCAAAGTGGTGGTACTGAGTAATAGGCAACAGTAGTCCGCTGGAGAGAAACCTAACATATTGCTTGAGGCTGTAGCTCCGGTGGTAGAAAGAGGTTTGGATTTAATCGTATAGTTCAATCCCCAACCTGTCTACATTTTAACATGTCCTTGAGCAAAACACCGAGGTGCGTAGAAAAAATAATGAAAGTAATTGCTAGCCGTACTACACTGGGATTACTGGCTTGTGTGGAAGCCTCAATTCTTTTGTAACTTTTTGACTTTTCACAAGAATTCCGCCTTCTCTGAATCACCAAAAACCTGTAATTTTTGTCTTTTGAATTGTTCAGTAAGTCAAATTCCCAAACTATAGCAGTGCCATGCTGTGCCTGTTGAGCTCCACAGGCTCCTGTCTATCTCTCT
>JAOVVB010000015.1:4528429-4538806 GCA_028570985.1 Heterobranchus longifilis | reverse complement strand
AATTCACATCCGAGGAGTGGAAGTGGAAAAAGGAAACGAAGGACGTCGCACGCACACACACACACACCCACACACACCTCGAGCCCCATGTATATCTTGCTCGGCGTCTCGATGACGTGATAAAGCCGACAGACGTGCTGATGGCTCAGGTTCTTCATGGCTTCGATCTCGGTCTTCACGCGAGGGAGGTCGTCCTGAAACGAGGTTCGAATCGATCAGACTGAGTGACGCGGGAGGATTTCGCACCCTCGTCCGGGGTGTCGCGTGGTACTCACCCCCAGGACTTTCTTCTCCATGATTTTGATGGCCACCTTCTCGCCGGTCAGGATGTGTCTGCCGAGCTTGACCTTCGCGAAACCACCTGCGGAGGGAACGAAGGGTTTGACCACGGCTTTCACACACACACACACACACACACACACACACACACCGTAACGCAAGTTACCTGATCCAATGGTTTCGTAAACCTCGTAGTATTTGAGGAGCTCGGCGGCATCGTCTACAGGCATGATCTCACTGTGTGTTCACCTACAACACACACACACACACACACACACGAGAGAAAATCCAAGAGCTCATTATTCAGAACCAGAAGTCAAATATCTTATAAACGTTAAATAACAGGTTTGATTCTAGTACACGCCCATGTGGGAATGTGTTTCCATATATTACTGTCTGGAAAAAAACTAAAACATCTGACTAGATGGTTCAATAATATAAAAAAAAAACCCATTTGAAATTCAGTTTTTAGTAAATGATTCATAAACTCGGGAGTCGACACATCACTCGATTCAGAAAGCTTCGAATCCTTTAACACGCTTCTGATCACCGTTTCGTTCATTTCAGTCTAAATGAACCACACAGAGACCTCATGTCGTGTATTTTAAATCATTTAAATTTTAAATTTAAATCATCTGTGTTTAAACTACACTATAAATCCGGTTCCATTTGTGGATTCGACTCCCAAAGCTTCAGAGTCGACTCACCGTTGAAGTGAATGAGGAACCACAGAATCGACTCGAATTCAAGACGACACTGGAGCTTTGGAGCCTCACGTCATCTCAGTTTTTTTCTCACTTCAAATTGTCAGTGTTTAAACCCAACCAAAACCGGTTCCACTTGAGGAGTCGACTCCAAAAGATTCAGAACCGACTCGCCGTTTAAGTGGATTGGGAATCAAAGAATCGACTCCGTGGTGTTGATTTGAATCCGAATTCTACTAAACGCTGAAAAACAAACTCTCTACAAATTACTACAACTTCCGGCACGATAACGCGGAATAAATGTTGTCTTTCCTAATGCGAAGTAGCTGTTCGACATTTTAATATTATGTGAGTAAAGTTTAAACTAGCTGTCAGTGAGCTAGTCAACTATTTAACTTTTTTAATTTTATTTTACTCACCGTTCTTATTCTGAATTTAATTCCTTTCACGAAACGAAATGAAATGAAACGGATAAAACAAACGCGGGAAGTTTATTTTATTATATTTGTGCTAACTATCCGAACATTATCCGTCCAGCCCCGAACGCCGAGGAGATTTTTTTGAATTTACCACTCGGTCATTACGTCACTTCCGGTTTCCGCTTAGAATAAAAGTCTCAAAGAAAATTCTTTAAAAAATAATAATAATAATAAATAAATAAAATGATCCTTAATATCTATAAATTGTGGTAAAAAACGATAAAATGTAATTATAAGAAGGAAAGTAGAGTATCTTATAAATTCATAGTGTAGTAAGGAAATAACTGTTAATTAACTTTTACACAAAATTCAGGGACACACGAAAAGGCGGGATTGTGCATGCTGAGTAGACTTTATGTATTTTTTTTATTAGTTAATTAATTTATCACTTACATTTTACAATACAACTGGTATTTAAAAAGTGAATAGAACTTATAATAATAATAATAATAATAATAATAATAATCACTGTCGCTCATCATCTATAGCACTTTATCCTGTATTGGGGCCTGGAGCCTATATGCCTATAGGGTACAAGGCGGGGCACACTCACCGGGTGCGCACACACACACACACACTCTAAGGGCAATTTGGGAATGCCAATTATCCTAATTTGCATGTCCACAGGGCGGCACGGTGGTGTAGTGGTTAGCACTGCCGCCTTGCACCTCCAGGGTCCGGGTTTGATTCCCGGCCAGGCTCGATTCCCGTCTCTGTGTGCATGGAGTTTGCATGTTCTCCCCATGCTTTGTTGGTTTCCTCCGGGTACTCTGGTTACTTCCCACAGTCCAAAAATATGCAGGTTAGGCTAATTGGCGTTTCCAAATTGCCCGTAGTGTGTGGATGGGTTTGTGAGTGTGTGTATGTGTGTATGCCCTGCGATGGATTGGCACCCTGTCCAGGTGTATCCTGCCTTGTGCTCTAAGCCTCCTGGGATAGGCTCCAGGTCCCCACGGCCCTGAATACAGGATAAAGCGGTAAAGATGATAAGTAAGTGAGTGCACAGGAGGAACACACACAAACATATTCATAATATGAGCACATTTTAAACTTTATTCTGTACTATAAAATACAGTGTGTAAGAATATAGATAACTAATCTGCTCAGAATTTAGACAACTAGAAGAATTGCTTGATGTGTCCACCCAGCCTCAATATGCTTGCTGCCCAGGAGAAAAATAGACACGTACATGATGGATTGTCAAATGTCCTCTAGTTTATTCACAGAAAATTCGTTTTTTAATTACTGTGGCAAACACCCTGTAACAGGATTATGATTACATCAAAGGCATTTGACCATAAGTCATTTAACATGTTCTGGTGAAATTGAGGGCACTTTTTGAATATTCACAGGATTGACTGGAGTAGGCTCATTCATAGGAAATGTCATCAAAAATCCTGTTTTGACTTGAACACTTCTTGTACACTGCTATACTGTTTATCCCTTACAGGTATACAGTAGTTACTAATAACAGAATTACGATTACATCACTTGCTTTGCCCTAGACAACATTAGCTTTGCTGTTTAAGATAGCTAGCTCTTCTAATAGTTTCTGTACTAGATGCTGATAAAATACATATTTGAACACGAATTATAAAAGTACCAGAGTGCTAAAGTCTCTTTCATACATACAGGAGTCAGACAAATAATCTCGGATGGAGCAATTTTGGTGAGAAAATGGACATTCCATCACCTAAAATTGTGCAAATGGATTTAAGTTTTGACAGAAGCTCTGATGAGTTTGACAAGTTCTTGGTGAGTGCACATGTGAATGTATACCAAGATAAAGGAATATCTGCCCATCTTGCAACAGCAAGAATGAGGAGTGCTTGTAGGGGAATGAGGAGAGCTTGGAGAGAGTGTCACAAGTGACGCAGAAGAGAACAACCCTACAAACGCTGCAGAAGGTATTTAAAAGGTATTTAAAGAGAAGTTCTAAATTTTAGAATTTTCCTGCATCAACAAGAACGGCAAGAACCAGGAGTGGCCAGCGACTCTTAAGAGTGCCCAGGAGTGCCCAGCAGTAAGTCTACTAGTTCCAGGAGAGTGCTACGAGAGAAATGTATTGATTTTCTTTTTGTGAATGGTCTATGGAAATGGTCTATACCTGATCAATAATTCTAAAGGTTTTTGTCAGCTTGGCAAAATTGAAGAGAGGATTGGGAGTCCAGGAGTTTCAGGAAATCTCCAGGAGTGCACAATGTTTCTTGCCAAGATCACTCTCTACAAGATGTCTTATTGGACTCCTGTACTGTATGAAAGGGTCTTAAGTGTTTAAGTGTGTTTAAGTGTGAGTGTCTAAGGGCTAAATGAGATGATGTTATTGCTTTAAATGACTGCCATTTACATTTGTCATTTTCACCATACACTCTAGTAGTATTCCTTACTGAACATAGTAGTGTTACCATTGCTACTGATTTATTATTTAAATGCTGAGTAAGGAATAGTAACACCTGGTTTACATATTGTCCTTTATCTGTAGTTGTGTGAAATTACATTATAATGCACTGTGGATTCCATGCTAAGGCCAATTTTATTTAAAATGAAACTTTATTTTTCTTCTAAGTGACATGGGAAGAATGGTAATTCTATAATAATAATAATAATAATAATAATAATAATAATAATAATATTTTGCTAATATTTTTCTGTTTCACTAGCAAAATAACCTTCATTATTAATGACACATAAATATGTTTTTGACAGACCCCCAGACTGAGATTTAATAAGTAATATTCATGATTCATTGTTAGTTAAATTGTAATAAACAATGTTAAAAATGCTACACTTTGATGCTCTAGAATTGTCTAGCATCTTATGCATAGTGAAGAGGTAACTAGAGATTCATAGATGATACTGAATTATTCTGACCAACACAGAAGATAGGATTTGTCAAAAACAAATAAACAAAAAAGATGGAAGTACAGCAAACAGAAACTCACATACGTTTGCTTCAGTAGCAACTAAGTCAAAGTTGACATCTTTTTAAATAAAATTTACTTCTTTTATATATTTTAAGTTGATTTCTTTCATTTAAAGTTTTAAAAACTTTACTCATAGTTGCCTATTTTTAATAAGTTTATTAATTTTTTATATTAAGTTTTAAAAAAAAAATATTTTTTTTTTACACTATTTTAAACTAATGTTGCCATTTAATTGAAAGTTTACTTCTTTTTTTTTTTTTTTTTTACAGGTCCTTACAACTCCTTTGCTTCTGGTCCACAATAGTGACCTATCACCTCTTACAGTACCTGTATGCAGTGTGTGTGTGTGTGTGTATGTGTGTTTGTGTGTGTATGTGAGAGAGAAAGAGAGATGAAAGCTTTGCAGTTAAGCCCGGTATTGATCTGAAGATGATTGGCTCAGCTAATTACTGTTTACACAGAGATATTAGATATTAGTGTGTGCCACTAATATACCACATCTCTCTCTCTCTCTCTCTGGCACACACGCGCACACACACACACACACACACACACACACACACACACACACACCCTTTGCCCTTCTTACTTTTTTATTTGAGAGCTGTAGTTTCACATAAATTTCATTTTTAGCCATTCAGAGAGGAATATGAAACAAAGCAGAAAGATGCATTATAAGAAAAATATCTGGAAAGCAAACATTTCTACACACATTAATACACTGTGTGGCGGTCTGTGGGTTATTGGTTGGGAGTGTGGTACGGAGGTGTTGCAATGCTCTTTGATGCTCAGATAGTGTGTGTAAACTCCACCATAATCCTGAATTTATTACTGATGTGAGCAGAGCAGCTGGGCCGATAGAGGAAAAAACAGATGTGAGAGAAAATAATAAAAAGAGGAAATTAGAGAAAAAAATTTGTGTGTGTGTGTGTGTGTGTGCGCGCAAGCACGCATTCATGTCCTACCAGGGATAAAGGCTGTCCCACTTGGAAGACAGCCGCCTTTGAATTCCTTTATTAAGACCAAATTTGCATGTGCCCTCCTCACTGTAGGAAATCCCATCATTCTGTTCTGTAGACCAGAGTTCCTTGTATGATATGATCATTAACATAGACCAAAGTCAAGCTATCAAGATGAGAAGTATGAGAAGCTAAGCACATGTATGTAAGCTGCATGTCATGCACCTGCACCAGTCAAATAAAAACAAATTTATTATATTTGTGTTTGCACTTGAATTCTTTTTTTCTAATTCAAATGAATTAGCTGCCATAATCATATGTTATGACATAACATAAATAATGTTATGTCATAACATATTCTTACAGTATATCAAAACTTCCTCACCATTTGTTATTTTGTCTTTTTTATATACTGTAGCTGTGTTGTTCAACAGTAAGTAATGCTCATTTCAGTTCTCCAATGCAAACGTTGCCATTTATTACCTTCCAGAACATTGCAGATTCCAAAGGAAGACACAAAATTTTTAATAGAACAACAGGCAGCACAGAGAGTTACCCTTTTTTAATACACACTGTTTTAGCCTGGGAAGTTTATTGTGTTTTGTTTGGTTTTCTTTTGAGGTGCAATTTATTGGTGGTGTGTCAGAGCTTGCCACTAACAAATAAATCTAAGAAACATCACTCAATAGGTGCTTTATTGGTTGATGTGAAGTAGCTGGAAATACCCTGAATGTAACTGTATATAATATAAAGTATATGCATCCTTTTTATTACTTTTACTTCTCTGTTAAGAACGTCTGAGCGTACAAAATTAAAACAAAGGCAAAATGATCTTGTAAAAGTGTCACGATATAATACATGTTCATCTTGTTGGTTTCAACGATACTATTGGATTGTTACGAGCACCTTCACTGGAATGTATTCCTTCTGGGGCTTCAAGCTGTTATGATTCTCATGATCACATCTATTTGGGCCACAAGAAATGCTGTATAGGACAATCCTTTAACATTTCAAGGAGTGCTATACAATATTAGCTAAAAGGTTTAGTGCTGATGTGGATTTTACTCTTAGTTCTAACTCTGCATGCACAGACCTGCAAAAACAGCTAGTGCCTGAACATGGAATTTAACCACATTATACAGAGAAATGGCAACCCGCATTGCATTTAGTCCAAGAAAATAATAAAGAGATTGAGACATGGTTCAGCCTTCACAGTTAGATATTTACAGCCAAAACATGAATAATACCCCTAGACGTTAATCTAGATGCACACAGTGCGATTTAAGGTCATTTTGGGTTAATTTGTGTACTATTGATCCCTTTTTTAAAACTTTTTTTTTTTTTTTTTAAGAAAAGGCTTAATATGAGATCTATTAGACTTTTATTCATGTGCAGTATGAGGGTGTTTGTAATAGTTAATTAATCAAAGCAACAGTTTCCTAACAATTTCCAGTTAAGCCGTTGGACATTTAATATTTGCTTGGTTTAACAATCTGAATTCACAAATTTAAGATCGAAATATTTAGATCATCATTTACATCTTTCAGCTATTTATGTGTTATATGTTGTATTTCAGTCAAAAAGTAAATATCAATCTTTACATTGATATTTACTTTACAGTGGGTATAGAAAGGAATCACCCCAATTTAAAATAATCACATTTTGTTGCTTTGCAGTCTCAAAAGAAGATAGACATGGTTTGTTTTATTCCTAACTTTTAACATTCAAGTAAAAGATATAACACCAACATGTTAGAAAACAATAGAAAAAAAATCAACAACAGAATCACTGATTTGAAAAAGGATTAGGTGAAGTTAATCATCTACTCCGTGGCGCACAAAGCTTTGCACATCTAGACTTTGCAGTATTTGCCTACTCTTCTTGACAAAATGCTTAAGATGATTAAAATTAGATGATGACTGTTTGTGGACTGCAGTCTTCAAGTTATTCCACAGATTTTCAATGGGATTTAAGTCCACCACTTTTCTACTGCCCTAACAAATGTTCCAGTCCCTGCTGCAGAGAAACACCCCTATAACAGAATATTACCACCTCCATACTTTACTATAGGAATGGAGGATTGTCTGTATTGTATTCCTGCCAGACATACAGTATCGTTTAGTGTTATGGCCAAATGAATAAATTTTACTCTCACCTGACCACCTGTGCTTTGGCAAAGCTCAGTCGTGACTGCTTGTGGCCTTTCTTGAGGAGTGGCTTCTTTTTCTTGTAACCTTCCCATACAAGTAACATTTGTAGAGAATGTGTGATATTGTTGTCACATGCACACGATGACCACTCTGTAGTCTCTCTGACCAGTTTCCTCCTGGCTCTTTCATCTAGTTTGGAGCAACAGTTGCAAATACAACTAAAATACAGCCTCCATTTCCAAAGCACCAAAGTGTGATTATTTTAAAGGAGGAGGGGGTACTTTTATATCACTTTGTATGTCTTTATAGCTATGAGTTAAATATTGCTTAAGTGGATTTCAGCTCATCCCAAAGCATCCCATGGTTAATGTAATTGAAGTAAGGGTTCTGCACAGGCCACTCAATTTCTTTGGCTCCAACTTTAGCAGACAATTTTATTTTTATTATTATAATGAATCCTGGGTGAACAGCAATAAAGGTAACATTTTTTTTCTCCTAACTAAACTAGTAGATACTTAGTCCATAAGTGTCTGAATAAGCTTATATTGATCTGCTTGCAAGTGAACACTAGTGCATTTCACTTGCTGTGTGATAGTCAATTCAAACACATTCTTCATTAATAAAATGATTACCATGAAATGAGACAAAAGAGGAATGACAATCTAGTTATTAATATAAGGAAAATGTTTGACAATGTTTAAATAAGAAAACCCCTAAAAGACGTTGAGTGTAGAATTATGGAGTCATCAATACGTTTTTGTTGGTAACAGTTCTTTCAATCCTATCTGGTGCAGTGAGTACCTTTTAAATTCTTAAACAACCATGTTGGAAGACATATCCTTTAGTTGAAGAATCGTGAAATTTCTGGACTAGGGCTAAAAACTGTCCAGCACATTATTAGAACCTGAATTGAAAGTGCTGAACTGTCAACTTTTGAAGAACTTTTGAACTTTGGAAGAAATGTGGTCAGAAAAATTATGTCAACTTTTGCTTTACGTTCAATTCAACCTTTGTATTAGAGTTCACAACTCTTCAGTAATTTATTTGGTTATGGTTAACTCTTGTGTGATGTTCATATTTTGGATTTCTGTTCTCTTGTCTAACAGACCCTTAATAGTGATAGTCTTTTCTGAATATAACCTCAGCAACTAAATAGACCTGAAACCATATGAATTCCAAACAGTTACAAGGTTTTTTGACAATGTACTGTATATAGCACAGATCAAGATCAACAGAATCAAGATATTTGTTGATTTGTTGTTAGCTGAACACCAAACTGTGTCTTTTTAATACTAAGAACTTTATTTTCAGTAGCAAGTTCCTGCAGATATCTTCAAAGGACTGGGCCTAAAGTAAATGATTTCTAAAACAATAAAATGAATGCTTGGCCTAAACAACACACAGAGATTTGCTAAGATCCAGCATTATAAACAGAAGAACTGATGATTCTGTGGAACACAAGACTGTGATTACTACAGCTATTATCAAGAGTAACAGTGTCATGTATTCATGTTACATTTTTAAAACTTTTTTTTTGCATTTACTGTCTGTGCACATAGGTCTGAATTCTGATTTGAAGTGTCCTGAATACTAATTATATATGAAATACCATCATTCTCATAATTTGGAATCATTACAGAGACTAAAGTTCTCCACTTTACTGTGTATTCAGATACAAATGAGTAAATGCATTTTAACTGTACAACATTCCACACACAAGATGTGGAGAGAGTAATTGCATGTATCCTGTATCGTGTGTCAGCATTTTCCCACACATTATGCTATTATAGGATGTGTGTGTGTGTGTGTGAGTAAGAGAGAAAGAGAGAGAGAAGGCATCCTGAAAAAAATAATACAGAAAGATAAACTAAAGGAAACCAACAAGAGAAAAACACAAAGGGAGGTAGACATAAAGAAAAGTGTCAAAAAGCACACAGAGAAAAAGACAAAAAAAGGCAAAGGAGTAAAAAAACTGTAAGACCGAATAATGAAAGACTGAAAGGAACTGAAAGAAACATAAAAAGTCAGGAAGAGAGGGTGGGAGATAGACACAAAAAGAGATTGAGAGATATGAAGACAATGAGAAAGAGAAAGAGAGATAAAATAAGAGAGAGAGAGACAGAGAGAGAGAGAGAGAGAGAGAGAGAAGAACAGATCACAATGAGCCCAATTCCTGCTGGACTTCATTTCCCAGAATTCCCACAAGTTTTCAAATCTGTGAAAGCACAGAAGCTCATATTTCAAACAAGTCTAAATCTCCAATTGTCACCCCACATTGATCTTGTTTTCCCCTTTCATAGAGCTCTGCATCATTGATCAGCCTGGTATTTTTATCCTTCTGTCTCACATAGGCTATGCCATTGTTGCCTTGGATCGACTTTTCCTTTTATTGTGCTTCAGATTCTACAGCAGCTTGACACACTTAAACAAATTACACATAGCTTCACTTCTCTCATCCACCAAACCCATAAGCCAGCACGGAAATCATTTTTGTTTCATAAATATGATGTAATTTGTCTTATAGTGGCCCAAAGGTCATAACACTGGAGGTCACATGATGGGAAAGGAAGAATGCAATTGGCTAAGGCACACTTATTAACTGAGCAGCTATGAATCTGTATTGAATAAAGAAAGGTGATCTGTCACTGTCGCTCTATGTAGGGCAATAAGAAGTAAAATTTTTACCCACCCACACACACACAGAGTCAATTCATGGTTTGAAAAAGATGCACTGCCATGTCATATGTAACTCAGACATATTGATACTTTTGCCATTTTATTCATTGCTTGAGTGATGTTTTGCTGCAATTACATTTGTGTGTGTGTGTGTGTGTGTGTGTGTGTGTGTGTGTGTGTGTGTGTGTGTGTGTGTGTGTTTGTGT
>JAOVVB010000015.1:4505216-4516709 GCA_028570985.1 Heterobranchus longifilis | reverse complement strand
TAGTTCATATGCTCCCAAGTAAAGCCAACTTCCTTTGTTCATGTTTGATTGGTTTTGTTATTAAAAAGACTTTGTTTCAACATCATCCCCCTCTGCGTTTATGCCTGCCACACCATGCCCACAGTCCAACACCTAGCAGAACGTGACAGGGTTGTCCCTCTATAACTCATCTCACCTTTACACACACACATGCTTGGGACATACTCTATAAAGTGCATGGGACAAGCAGGAATTGAGAGTTGGCATACAGTTTACAATTTCCTGTCATTAATCTCCATAATAGTCAACACTCTTGGCATATTTTCATATAACAAAGTCTGGAAACAACATATCCAGCACTGTCTTTCTGTGTGTCACATAGCCAATGAACTGCAGTAATTTCCTTCAGCTTTGGGATTTTTGACGATTTTATGTGTTTGGTTGTATGTGCGTCTATACAATATAATTACATGTGTGCCATTAATACAAAAATGCAACTGTGGATATTCTTTAAAACAGATGAGAAAAGAAATTGTTTTATTCTGACATACAGTATGACATTGTATGAACCTCCAGTCATGCTGAGAATTAAGTAAAGCCACTTAAGCCATTCTAATTAAAGGCAGCCTAAATAAGCTCAGCCATAATAAATGCTGAGAGAATAGAGTGCCACAATCTTCAGCAACATGAACTGAACTTGCAGATATCAAGTCTTAAAATAGTTTGTATATATAGTACTGTGTGTACTTTCTGTGTCTCCAGGCAACTGTGCGGTGGTGTATAGAGGTAGAAGGGTGGGAAGTTGGTTGAGCCATGAGGTTAGTGAATGGCAGACTATCAATATGTATGATGAGTTTAAACCAGTAAAAGCACTTAATGAAGAGCAAATCTATTAAACATCTGATTCTACCCACTGTCAAGTTGCACCTTCTTTTCACATGTACTGTACAGTATATACTGTAGGAAGTGGCAAACTAAAAGTGAGAGTACTGGGTGAGAGAGAGAGTGTGCTGGACTAATAATATTTAGTGTACTGTAATAAAAAATAACCCAATGTAAAAAAGAGTGGAACAGTGATTCCTGTGTGTACTTTGCTACTACAGCTATTTTAGAAGATTTGTATATCTTGTTGAGAGTCAAAGTGTGTCATCTTGTGAGTCATTGTGACTGGGATACTGTGGGATACAAAAGTCAGAGGTCAGAGGTTTTTACATTTTTACATGCAGAGTGAAGTTTTTCATGTGAGAGTGAGTGAGCAGTCAGACTTGAAGCTTGCAGTACAGTATAATCAAAAAGCATGTTTGTTAACATGTGCAGCAGTTGTTGCTACAGTGAATGTATTGTTCTGTTTTGTGTATTTATTGTCCTGGAAGTGTCTCACATGGTGCCCTGTGATGGATTGGCACCCTGTCCAGGGTGTACCCTGCCTCATGCCCTAAGTCTCCTGGGATAGGCTCCAAGCCCCCGCGATCCTGAATATAGGATAAATTAGTATAGATGATGAGTGAGTGAGTGAGTGAGTGACCGAGTGAGTGAGTGAGGGAGAGTGTCTCACGTGTGTTTTTGCATTTTATGTAATCTTGCATATTTTTATGTGTCGCACCATGGTCCTGGAGAAACCACATTTTACTCCAATGTACAGTGTACAAGCTACAGTATATAGCACAATGGCAATATAAATCCACTTGATTAAACTTAAATTACAGGCTTACTTCACATAAGGCTATAAATTTGTTTATATTTTGGGACCAACTAAATTTGTTGAGAAATAATATTAACATCTACAAGCATAAACAGGATTAATTATGTATTAAGTGTTCAAATCTAAAGAATATATAATTATATAGTATTTGCAATACAAAAGACATATTATATGTCTATTATAATGTTCACCCCTATGCTATCCCTTTTAAATTTCTAAACAATGTTTTGCACATTGTCCATTTCCCATTCCTTTTTCTTTTTATGGTCATTGTTTCCTTTTTTTCAGTTAGAGTACGAGTGTAAATCCTGCTTATTTATGGTGTCACTCTATAATTAAGACATTGCGAGTATAAATCCTGCTTATACAGTGATCAAGCTGGCAGGCAAAGAAACTAAAAATTAGTTATATTCTCTGGAGCAAAGGATGAACCTTGTCTGAAAATCAGAATGCCTTTAACATTAACACCACATAATATTAACATGGATTATATATATATATAATTGATAGTAAAGTGCTGACACAAATGAGCATGAGCAACCAAGAATTATGTAGGCTAGCCTGCTTGGTCTGAGCTTGCAGAAAACCCAATGCTGCACAAATGCTGGCTTTGATAGAAAGGTATCAGAACATTCATTGCATCACAGTTTTCTATGTATGGGGCTAAGCAGGCGAAAAGTTTGATGTTGTTGATCTGGCATCCAAATTCCTCAGATCTCAATCCAATTGAGCATCCATGGAATGCATCAGACAAACAAGTCTGATCCATGGATTTACCACCCTGCAACTCACAACACCCAAATAAACTTGTGAGCCATTGTGAAGCTATTGTGTGCCACCTGATTGAGTTTACATGTCATTTTAGGAGGTGGTGATCCTTTTTTATATCAATGATTCTGTTTTTTATGTTTGGTGACATGTTGGTGTTATATCTTTTACTTGAATGTTAAAAGTTGGACTAATAACTGGAACTAGTAGCTGGATAAAACAAAAATGGTGCCTGTCTTCATTTCAGGTTGCAAAAGAATAGATGAGCAGCTGTCCAATATTATTGCATAAGCAGCATTTTACAAATAATCTTCTTTACATGGTCAGAGAGGCAGCCATTGGTAGCTGTGATAAGTGGATTCTGATACTGGGATGCTCTGAGCAGCTTGCCTGTGCAGCGGTAGCTCAGTGGTTAAGGCATTGTCATACATGCTTGATACTCAAAATTCTTCCCACAGTCCAAGGACAGTGACAGTAGGTTTACCTAGTGAGTCCAAATTTTCCATAGTGCATGAGTCTGTGTGAGTGCTTGAGGCCTGCAATAAGTTGACACCACACCTAGGGTATACCATGTCTTTTGCCCCTCTTCACCCCCAGTACCATGCAGAGGATAAGAAGTAAGGATAGTTAATCAATTAATGAATGAATAATGCAAATTAATTCTGATAAAAGTTTATAGTTATTTCTAATTTGCCACTTTCATCATTTGGTATTGCTTTGCTTTTCCGCATAACTCATTCTCTGATAAATAATATACTGTGTTCTAAGCTTCTTTATTTAAACCTTTTATCTTACCATTTCACTTTAATACATTTCACATATTGTTTACTAATATATTTTTCCCATTTTATGTTTTTTTTGTTTTGCTATTTACATTAAAGGTGTTAGTCAACAAGAGCATTCTATGCCATTTAACACAATTCCAGTTATTTCAATGTGTCGTCATTATAAGCAGAATATTGCTGTTAAAAAAACAATAAAAGCACAATGACATGCAGGGCTTTGGAGCAACAGCACCAAGTTTAATCCACCTGCTTTACAATGTTCCTAACTACAGCTTTCCTGTACTCACCTGCTCCAAGTGTTTTTTTACCGTAACTATGATTTTAACCTTAACACAAATAAAATTGCTGATAATAGGTTACAGATAATAAGTTAGTTCCAAATTAATGTTTATTTATTGTTTTTACAATTCTTCCAAAGTGTCTGTGCGACACATGATCTGCTGAATGTTTAAGCTGTGAAACAGGGCTCAGTGTGCTGTGGAAATTGCAAAAAAAAAAAAAAAGTGCACAGCAGAGGCATTTAGGACTGCAGCAAAATACTAACACGCTCTTTGGCATCAAAGAGTGTGCACAACATGCTTCCAAGCTTCCCTGAGGAACACAAAAACCAATGGAAGACATTCAAAGACTAGAGAGACAGTGGGGTAAATGGATTTCTAGTGGTAAAAGAGGGGAATAAATGGGAGAGAAAAGGAGAAGAGGAGGCAGAATGACAAAGAGAGGATGAAAGAGAGAGAGACAAAGAGAGAAAATGAGATGTTTGGGGACATTTGAAGAGACAGTAGAGAGATAAAAATATTTTTTGGAGAAACAGAAACAGACAGTGACAGACAAAGAAAGGGAAAATATGGTAGGACATAGAGAGAGAACAAGACAAAAATTAAAGCAATTGATAGATAAATGGACTGGCAGGGGGAGGGAGAAAGAGAGAGAGAGCTGGGGGGGCGGGGAGTCTGGATCTGACAGGTGGTGATGGACCACCCTTCTGTTGGTGCAAGTGTGTGTGTGTCTATATGTGTAGTGTGTAGTGGTGGGGGACAGATGGAGGCTGTCCCCTGTCCCCTAGAGAGAGAAGAGACACAGGATGTGTGTTGTGAAGATGGCTGCCAGCTCCAGCAGGCGAAGACTTCATGGTGTGTGTGTGTGGGAGAGAGAGAGAGAAAGAGAGAGATAGAGAGAGAGAGAGAGAGAGAGAGAGAGAACTGAGTAAATAAATGATATGATAATGGTTTCCAGTATATATGATTGTTGAAGGGAGACAGGACAGGGCCTGAGAGAGGAGACAAAATTTCCCTTCTACATTTCAAATCAAAATACACTGTGTGTGTGTGCGTGTGTATGAACAGGGAGAGAGAGAGAGAGAGAGAGAAATGGTGGTGCATTAAATATAGATCAGTGAGCTGTAGCATGTGGGAACAATAACGCTAATAAAGGCAACTAATTGCAGCTATTGATTTGTGCACAGTGAGACAATATGGTCTGCTCTAATGAGACTTGGGGGGAGTATAGAAGAGGGATGTGAAAGTAAGAAAGGAAGGAAAAAAGGAATGGGAAAATGAGATAGAAGCAGTGAAAGAAAGACAGCAAGATTAGAGAAGAAAAAATTGCATATATGTGATACCCCAGTCACAAAGTATATTCAGTTCATCAGCTGACTTTATTTTGTTGTTGAGGGTACACTTGACAAACTGAAGCAACCCGAGATCATTCAGTAACACTAGCACCGGAGGCTTCAGTTTTCATTGCTTCAAAGTCCAGTCTTTATGCTCCCTAGCAAATTGAAGCCTTTTTTTTTCTGATTAAACTCACCTACATGTGCCTACATACATTGTGTGAGTATGAAAGTGCATATTGTTGGCAAGTGCATTTACCAATCATGATCATGATAACAATAATGAAGCAACCCAATCATGATCATTCATTTTTTCCCCAACCACATTTATTTCATGATGTTAATATAAAATCATACATTGTAACATGTAATTTGTAACATCTGAAGTAATATCAGAAATCACTTTGTTTTATAATCTGTATCCATCTCCAAACATAATGTTCAAAATTCTTAAGAATCAGAAAAACTGCACTTTATTGGATCTGTACATGCACTTTGTGCACTTTTCACAATGACAAAGTTGAATCTAATCTAATGTAATCTAATCTAAGGTAATCTAATCTAGCTACTTGTAGCAAACCACATATTGATGTCCATTATCTAAAGGGTTAACAGATTTCTCCACATCACATACTGAAAAAGATAAATTAAAAAAAAAATTAAAAATGAAAATACAGGAGTGGTAGGAACAATATAAAAATTAAAGTGAGCCATACAGAGACATAAATGGAAATGAAAAGAGAAATATAGAATAGAGTAACATAGATCAAATTATTTTAAAAGATGGAAGATAGAAAGAGAAACAAGAGAAAGATCAAAGCACAATGTAAAACAAACAGAAAATATGGATTTTTAGTGAAAAAAATCAGAAAAATATAAAGAGCATGTAAGTTCTGTAATCACCACCAAGAAATCTACCTGGCAGTTGCCATGGAGACAAGGTGCATATAGGCCCAACATAGGCCTGTGGAGCAACACTTAATTGGAAAGCTTTTAGCCTGGACACTCACTGACTCACTTACACTCACACACACACACACATTCCACTGCACAAGCATTCTTTTATATACAGTAGAAATGTAACTGGTCAACGGTACAGAAAATGGTCTATGTGTGGCCATAATTCTTTGTCACTGTGTTTGGGGAAAAAGGCTTAGGAAAGTGAAATGGTTCCTCTGGAGATGCTGATTGTGACGTTGCGTCAGCGTTTATCTGCTCTGCTTGAGTCCATTAGAGAAACGTTGATAGAACGTTTGTCTCTCAACAGGAGATTTATAGAGGAATGTTGAAGGAATGTTATCAGTGAAGAGGCGTGTTTAACCTCCAGCTCAGACAGAAAAACACTCCTTTTACTTCACACTGAGAGAGACGGGATGAGATCGGCATGGGAGAAAACCTGTTTAAGTTCACACAGGGCTGTAAAATCTCGCTCTCCCTCTTTCTCTATCTCTCTTTCACACACTATTTGTTGTATCTAGACTTTTTTTTGTTTTGTTCTTTCTAACTCCATCTATCTATCACACACAGAGAGTGTGTGTGCGTTTGTGTTTATGTTTGTAATCTGACTGATTTGATAAGAGTTGGACAGGTTTACCTGATCTCTCAGCCAGTGGGTCAATGCTATCAGCAATCTTGATGAACTAACTGTAGGAAATAAGGCCTATAAACTCCTCTACCTGCTACAAACACAGACACACACACACACACACACACACACACACACACACACACACACACACACACACACACAGAGTCACGCTGAGGATCAATCTTTATCGACAAGCCCTGTAATTACATTTCATTAGCTTTGGTTGCTAATCCAACAGCTCCGCAGAACCGAGAAAGGAATGAGGAAAAAAGTCAATGAGTAGAAATAACAGAAGGAAACAGATGGGACATAGTGGAAGAAATGAGAAAAAGAAAGGTAGAGAATAAGAGAACGAGAAAGTGAACGGTGAATGCATGCAATGAATCAAGGATATTTTCACAGCTAAAAACTTTAGGTGGGTGGTAGATTGCCATTTAATTAGGTATACCCAAGGGTTATGCTGCATTCAACTTGACCTTAGGAAAACCCCTTATAACCTAAGTCAAGAGCTCCGATAAATGCTTATGCTAAACAAAAAAGTAAAAAAAAAGTGTGATCTCGCTGACTTTGATCATGGATTGGTTCTTGGTGCCAGAGCATTTCAGAATCTTCTAATCTCCTTTGAAATTTACACATAACTGTCTTTAGGGTCAGAAAAAAATGGCCAGATTGGTTTAAGCTGCCAGGAGACATATAGTACCTCAAATAACTGCTTCACAACCATGTAGAGCAGAAAAGCAATTCAAAAAATCAATTTAATAAAAGCAATTTAACAAGTACAAAACACATAAAGTTTGTACTTGAGGTGGATGGGCTCAACAGCAGAAGATGACTTCAGGTTCTGTCAACCAAGAACAAAAATCTAAGGCAAACGTGGACACAGGTTTCCCAAATTAGACATCTGAATATTAGGGGGGGAAATCATCTGGTCTCTTTTAAGTTGTCAAATGTCTATTATCTTGCACATTGTTTTGCTCAAATCATGGCAAACAGGTTTTAGGATAACAATGTCCTGTTAGTTAGAACAGGGATGTGAATGCCATTATAGAGTGACACAAATGCACTGTATACAGTATGTGCTGTAAACTAAGATTTTAACCCCAAGTTAATTGGCACCTAGTGAAGACACCTGCCAGCTTGGAAATTCTTTATTGCATGCTCTCATTGCAACCATGCGTGTAGTATGAACAGTTCAGAAGTGCTACTTAGTCAGCCTGCGAACAACTGCTGGGGCTCCAATTTTTTTAATGCATGATTTATTCCTTTAGTAACAGCCAATGAAATTCCTTCATCCGCTGCCATGCATGGCAGACCACTGAATCCATTTTATCATGTATCTATTTGTGTCAGAAGAAGTGCGAAATGTAACGACAATAATGTTGCTTTTATAAGAAATCTTTTGACATGTTATACCAAAATGGCTGTTATCAACAGAAGAAATTAACACTATACAGTATGTTTCCTGCCAGAAATCAAAATAGCTATCACATTTCAAAACACACTGTCTGCATTTCGCCAACCAACATTTCTACTACATTTTCTCTTATTTCTTTTTTTCTTGTTTATATTCAAACGAGTTTCAATGTGATTCAAATCATATAGTATGAACTGATCAGGAATTGCCAAGTGTTTGAAAGTCTTAATGCATGCACTCAGCTTTACACAATACCGTATCAGGCTCGCTGCATTAAAATACCTCCACCCCCACCAATTTGGTCTGTGATTGTTCCTTTTTATTGAATAAAATGGGGGGCACACTGTTTGGAGCGGCAGATTAACTGAAATGCTGAATTTGCTTCACTATATTGTATCACCACCTTCTTTTTTCCACTTTTATTATACATTTTCATTCACATCCTTGATTCCTTTTCTGTGTTAGAGTCTTGAAGGTAATTTGCTGTAAATTATTGTCTTTCACTCTTCAAAGCAATCAAACATTTTGTTTATAGCAAATACATGATACTTAAGCTGAGCCTAAGCCTTGTGTCCTTTCTTTCTCTTTTCTAATTATGCAGAGAGTGCAATATCAATGTCCCTTTGCAATCACCTGAAATTAGATAAACGTACATCCTTGCTTAATTGTATAATAAGAAGAATGGCAAATAAAAGACAAGCATGCTGTTTTTTTTTTTAAATAAATGAGTCTGAGAGAAGTTGACTGATGGAACAAAGGTAGGAAGGAGACAGGAAACAAGAGAGGTTGGACTTGAAAAAGGGTGCAGTTTTCTGTTATTAAAGACAGTTGTACTATAAGAGACATAGATGCAGACCTGACAGCTTAAACACATTAACATAAAAATATTATTAACATTAGAAAGATTACTAGAGAACATCTAATGAATAATTGCCCACATCGTTAATGAGAACAACTGTACTGTATGTAACATGCATTCAAAAAATCCCTCCACAGTTGCCGTGTGGAGTAGGTTATGGGAAAATATTCATTTAATTAAACTCATTATTATTCTCATTCATGTATTAATTTATTAAATCTCTTACAGTATCACAATGGTATTTTTATCTTCGGACAAGCTGCTTGAACTTTTCCACAAACTAAATCAATGTATGTATTGCCAGCTTAAAAATGTGCTCTACTAGAAAAACATGTTATTCGATGGTCAAAATTTTCACACAAAAAACATAGCTGACATTATGAATAGGACTCCTCCTACAAAAGACTGGTGACGCCAAACAAGAGTGCAACAACATACTACTACTCCACGTGCATGCTGCAGAGAGATTTAATGAACCCACTGTATATTTACCTACATCACTTAGGACATTTTCATACAAGATTGCTGTCGACTTCTTTAGTTTGAATAATTTGGAGTTGGTAATTGATTTTCTATTATAGCTCAGCTGTATGTGTGTAGTACTGCCTGAAAGGCAAATTCAACAGTTTGTATTAATAATTTCCACTTAATGTGTTAGAATTCTATCACAAGGGTGTGTATGTTTAACACATTACAAAATATAGTACTAAGACAGACATGACACACACTAATAATAAACTAATTTAAATTGGAATAATTGTTAATATGGTGCGTCCTCAACGTAAAAAAAGGAACAACAAGTTGCACGGCTTTAAGTTTACTTAACTTTTAGAGAAACTAAGAGAATACAGGTTCTATTTTGCTTCAAGATTAGTAAAATACCTGATAACACCAGATGCTTATCTGTCCCTTACTGATTCTTCTACATTACGATATCATAACCATTTTAAAAATGATTTTCACTTTTGAAGACTTTTTTCCCAATGTGTCAGACACAAAAAAATAGTCCATGGCAACATGATTTCTCAACATGTGAATCTGAGGGGAGGATGTCTTTCCAAGTCCAATAATAATCGTACGCCTCAAAATAAAAAAGTTTAGTAACAAGTTGCACAGCTTTTTTAAGTTTACTAAATTTTTAGAGAAATTTGCTGGCCAAACTAATTATTTCACATTCCTGTTCAGTTGACACAACATATTCCCACTTCAAAATCTTAAGTTGACTCAAAGGTAATTCAAATATTTAAGTCAGCTCAAGCAGTATTGATTGTGGGCTCTATTAATTATATTTCTCTAGGGTTGACTTAGCCCAACTTTTCATCTACTCAAAAAGGTATGTTGTCTCTCATTTTAGCCCACTGATGTAGTTGGTGATTGTTGGTGACAAATTGCATGTAGTGTGTAAATGCGTGTTTGAATGTTGCCCGGAGGTCTGGCTACGATCATATAATAGGAATAAATACTATGGTAATCGCTATTGTCCTCGCTGGTCACTAGTTTGACTAGATGGATGAATGGAGGACTAAGCTAATTCCTGTGGTAGGTCTGCAGAGGTCAGGGGCCAGTCTTTGTAAGTCAACTGTTTTCTTCTATTAATATTTACGCATACCCCCTTGTTGCATACTTTTCCACAGAGCAATATGATTGGGATTATACAATGTTTTCTTTTTATTTAATTTTGTCCCAGTTTGGTCATTTCCATGGCTGTGGTATTGTCGGAATCCATACTGGCAAAATCCAAACAATATGATGAACATGGGAAATACCGGGCTCAACAGAATGTCTCCGTGCTCCTGGAGAAGTACTGGAACTTGTGGATGATGATGAAGAAGCCTAAAAGTTCTCAGACTGAGCTCGCCATTCCTCAATTTTATTAACCATAAACATTCAGCCAATCCAGGACATAAATAGCAGACACTTCATTCTTACTTCATCGTGTACTACAGCCAGAGGTGTGTAGTAACGAGTTACATTCTGCTACACTCAACTCTTACTTTTCTAAACGTTTAATCTACACATTAGATATTCTTTATTTTTGCCAGAGAAATGCAGCCGGTGGATCTACAGTACCACATGACTGCTTCACCAATCAGATGTAGCAACAATAATCGCATGACTCCGTTTGACCAATCAGCCGCAATAACATTAACCAATTTAGTCACATGACCACACAGAACCGCTGTATAGTGAGAAAATCTTTAGCCGTCGTATACAGTAGTGATGGGAAGTTTGGATCATTTTAGTGACTTTGAATCTCGTTCATCAAAATTAACGAATCTTCTTTTAGCTCATTTCTAATCACTCTCCGAGACTACTCGTTCTTCTGAGTTACGTTAAAGACTCGTTCAAAAGGAACGAATAGTTCATGAACAACCCATCACTAGTAGACAGCAAAGGAAACATGTCGCGGTTAGTTTAGCTGTTTTATTTAATGTTGCAATGTTATCATATTTAATTAGCAAATAAGCTATAGGCTAAAAAATATAAGTTTCTTATATTTTATATTATATATTATATTTGTTCTGCTGGACAGAGTTTATGGTAAAGTGAGACCTCTTGTACATGTGCTAATGTTAGTTTCTAACTGCTAAGCCATTTGAAGGGCAACTGAACATACAGTATATCTGTATAGATTACACTTTTCAAACATACAGTGGAGGAAATAATTATTTGACCCCTTGCTGATTTTGTAAGTTTGTCCAGTGACAGAGAAATGAAAAGTCTCAGAACAGTATCATTTTAATGGTAGGTTTATTTTAACAGTGACAGATAGCACATCAAAAGGA